>BGKB01000001.1:0-150258 GCA_003116975.1 Aurantiochytrium sp. KH105
GCGAAGCAGCCTCGTCGTCGACGCTCTTTCGAATCGTTTCGCAGCTTGTCGCGGCCTTTATTGCTGTTCGCGGTACGCACGCACCGCGCGGTGCAGCACGAGCTGTGGATGCCGATCTCGAGGCACGTTTGCGTCTTGCTGCAGCCTCGGGCTTGCGAGCTCTGAATCTCATGTCGTGCCTCGATCTCGACATGGTTCAAGAGGTTTTGGGTTCGCCCGCTTTGCCGTTCGAGCTACAGCAGCTCTTTCGCTACGTCTTGCTTGCTTGCGAGCAGACTTCGTCCAGCAAAAATGGACTCACGCTCGCGTCGGAGGGGGACGCCGATGTCATTGTCACGATGCCGTCGCCACCCGCAACAGATTGGGGCACCATGTCCGAGGGCAAGGTCGGTCCTGAGGTCTCGCAGGAGGTGCTTTTTGCGGAGCTTGTAGTCTTTCTCGGTTTTTATGCGCAAGACAGCGCCAAGAATCAGGAGTCTCTTAATTGGGGCCGTGCGCCGACGCCATTGACACGACTTTGCTCTGTTCCATTTCGCTACTTTTCGTCTCCCGTAGGAAAGTCCATTCTCTTTCCCACGCTCCTCGCTGTGTGCACCGGCAACAGTCGGACGTCCACCATTGTGGCTGAGGAGATCAGTCCTGATCTTCTGACGGCCTATCTTCGTGCGCGATCCGAGCGAGATGAGAGCCTTACGCAGGCGAAGCGCTTTCCCTCTATATACTGGGAGTCTGCGCTTGCTTTCTTTTGATTTGTCCCTTATCTTATCACATCAATAGGTCAACTTTATGCTTTGCGTCCTGCCTTACGGCGTCTGCTTGAACACGCCTTATCAGCGCTCGCGCCTGATGTAGTTTTTCCATGGATTCTGTGGTCGTTGCCGCCCCCAAGGCGTCCCATTTGCGCCGCGGTGGGGCCCAGAACGAGGCGCGGACTCACTGTCAGAGTCTGAGAGCCTGAGGCCGAGGGTGGGGGCGCCCAACGGTCACAAGGTGTTGAATGGAAGGAAAGGTTACGAGGGTCAAAGAGGGTCAAATTGTAGCCAGCACACCGCGGCCGCGATGATGCACTATTTCTCTCGTACTTGCTTCTCAAAAATTATTCCGCCAGCATTTGCGTGGCACTGCACAGCACAGCGCCAGCAAATCCAGAAGGTGCCGACTACAGGGAAACTCTGGGAGGAAACATGAGGCTCGCACGAGTGTGGCCTCTGGCGCTGCTTTGCGCTCTCACGAGCTATGGCGCTCGGGGAGCGATGGCAGCAATGTCAACAGCAAATAGCGCCCAACCGCGTCGTGAGCTAGGCAAGCAAAGGAAAAAATTACGCAAAGCCGAAGATGATTATCCAGAAGTTTGCGCCGCCACCTCAAAATCAAGTCAAATCGAGAATTGTTTTGATGCTGTGCTCGATAAAGATCCTCGCTTTGCTATTGACAACGAGATTTGTCGCCAGTACAACGGCCTCGACTACACGACGATGCGCGAGTCGTGCCTGAGAAATCCAATTTGTTCCTTTTGGGGACCAGCAAAGTCGAATCGACGCCGACACCAGTGCATCGCAAACCCTTGCACTCGCATCAACAATGGGCGGTGCACAATCCAGCACACAGGAGGCCGCTGCGTTTGGTGGACTCAGGAGCTGAACGCCAAATTTCGAGGCATCTCTGCGCCAGGTTGCTATGAGAGTCCATGCAAACACGCAATCCCGAATAAGGCGAAAGCGTGCCGCGCAGTCAACAAACTTTTGCCCTTTGAGCACCAGGATAAAGCGGGCACACCTCAAGAGGCAGCTCTTCTCGAAGACAGCCCTTTCCAGTGCACCTGGTGTCATGGCGGTTCTCGGTGTGTGAATGTCAAGACCGAGTCCCAAGCACAGTGTTGGGGTTTGCAAGATGCCGGGTTGACGTGTACGAGCAGCTGTGCTAGCGAACTCGGTGAACCTTGTCCTTCCACAAATTGTGCAAAAGATTGCTGTGACAATGACGCATGGTGCAAGTGCGCGAGCAGTCATGCTCGTCTCGAGACCACGATGTGATTGATGAAATACGATCGATCTCTCCACATGCACATGAAGTTTGACTGTGCGTTAACTTGTGCGGGTGCGTCTGTTTGAGCCCATCTTGAGGCTAGGTCTTGGCCTAGAGGTGTAAATGATGATCATCATGATCATATTGAACATGATGATCATCATAATCATGTTGAACATGATGATCATGCTGAACTGGATGATTAACTTAAAATTGAATCATAAGAATGTTGATGACCGTATCGTACACGTGCGTTAGAAAAGAGAGTGGCTCCACCGCTTTGCCGAAGACATGTTTGCGTCAAGATGTGTACGTGACTACTATCTATTTTTTTTTAATTAACCATATCCCTATCTCAGAGCCCCATACAAAAATAGCATATTTTTATCCTTTTAATTTTGACTAAAAGAAATTTTTACGCCGGAGTTAGCTCTACATAGTAAATAGGGATAACTTTATCCCTTTTTGGTAAAAGTAGTTAGTTGCTGACAGCGCTGGTCTTTGGTTTCTCGGTTCGCGATCGCGAGCAAACCTTCTGCGCGCGGTGAACTCGCTGCACCCCAAGTCTCAGGCAGGGAGACGCAGTAGCGGCTGCGCAAGGGTCTTTGGCGCTCGGCCCGCCCCTGAGAGCGGCTGACGATGGTTAAGTCTCGACGAGACGGCAAGCGCAGCTTGTCGCGCGACTCAACATCGTCGAGCGAACTTTAAGCACCACGCTCAAGCGCCACAACGACGACGTCTCGCCTTACGTGTTGATACCTTGTCTGCGGCTCCTGAGACACTGTCTCGTGCAGAGACGCGGTCTCCTGCAGTGACGCACATTCTTTTCGATTCGCAGGCAACTCGAGAGGACGTGCAATCCGTCTCATCTCAAGAAGATCAGCGCGTTCTACATGCTGCGCCTCGAGCAGAATTGCAAGGGGCTTTTGATTCGCAGGCAACTCGAGATTGCGGGTCATCGGCCTCTACTCTGGGGCACCTTGTCTCGCAGGCCACACAAGAGCGCACGCCATCGCCATCGTCTCAGGTTATTCGAAGGTTGAACGAGCCAAAGCTGCAACGTCCTGGTTTAACGTCTATCATACAGGAAGCCTTGAAAGACAGCAAGACAGAAGTCAGTCAAACGAATCTACCGCAGCCTAGCCTCGTGTCGACAATCTTAGGCGCCTTGACGATAGCCGCGGCACCAAACGTAGTGGTATCAGAGGTGGTCAAGGACGTGACCGGTCCGGACCCAAACTTGGTCAAAATCATGCAGTCAATCAGACAGATTTACCCCATTCCATCACATTCAAAAGACGGCCATCCCACCCAAGCGCAGGCTGATAAGATTGTGAGTAGTTGTCAATGAAAGCACGTAGGAAAGACCCGGGAGTTCTTCAAGAACCATGGCAAATGAAATGGCCAGCAGGTCAGACTCGACAAGTCATTGAATCACAGATCAATCTCGCTGGGTAAAAGACCTTCCTTCCAAGTCATACAGCAAATGTGCGCAAGGTGCGGTGACAACGACAAGCGAGCAAGCAGAATGTGCACAACGTGCAAGGTTCCACTGCACATCCACGTGTCAGCTTCTAATGGACCTCACTCTTGCCATGATAAATGGCATATCCACTAGTTCTGCATTTCTCACCATAAATAAGCAGATATATGCTCGCCGACTTCTGAAGACCCGGCATCGTTCATTGTCCACACCAGGATGTTTTCTGGTCATCCCTCTCCTTCTCAAGAATGAAAAAAAACTTTTTGAACTTGAAAAAAATTGGTTCTACACCGTTCCGCGACCTCATTTATAGCAAATACGAATAAAAATAACCTTTTTTGTAAACCCTATCAAAAAGGTGGAGACTTTTCTTTTAAAATTTAATTGGAAATAAGCAGTAATAAGGATACTAATATCCTTGTTTCTCTGAGATAGGGATATGGCACACTGGATTTTTTTATGCCATTTTCCAAAGCCATTTCGACCACTTTCTTCAATTTTTTCTGTCCCAGTCCGCCATCGCCGGAGCGGGATTGCGGAAATAAAGCCCATTGGATCGCGCGCGGGCAGGTACGAAGACGCGTGCGCACGAGAATCGAGCTTAGAGCAGGGCGGTCACTCAGTCGCTCGCTCGCTCGCAAAGTGCGAAAGGTTCGACGAGAAAAGAAGCGCTCGCGGGCGGGCACGAGATTAATCAAGATGGGCAAGTTGCGTCAGGTCGTCGTGGTGGCCGCCGACCTAAAGAACACCGAAGAGGAGTTCGCCAAGCAGCTCGACACCTTTGTGACATTCAGAGACCCTGAGCTAGAGATTTTTGGCATGCACAACGCCCTGCTTCCCGTTGGCAGATCATTCCTGGAGATCGTGAGCCCACTTCCGGGCCAGGAACAAAGGTCGGCAGGAGGACGATTCCTGCAAAAGCGTGGACCCGGCGGCTACATGCTCATTGTACAGGTCTCGCCCGATGTCTTGACGCATGCACGCACACGCGCAGACGACATTGGTCTCCGTGTCGTGCACGAAGGCAGTCGCACGCAGCAATCCATGGAGTCTCAGTCTTTTAAGTTGGGCCAGGGCCCTGGGTTTAGCGAGGATGGCATTGCGGGTTTTCACTTGCATCCGAAGGATGTTGGCTGCATAACTGAAATTGCCACGCAGCGGCCTGCCAGCAAGTGGACCTGGGCAGGAAATGAGTGGCTCAAACCCGAGGCGCGCATGCAAATTGGCATGTCGCCCACGCGAGGCTTTGCTGGCGCCACCGTGGCCACCCCCGACCCGATGGCCACTGCCAAAGTATGGATGGATCTGCTGCGCCTCGATGACTCCCGCCTCGAACAGATTGCTGGCAGATCAGAGGGCGAATGCAAACTTCATCTCGATGACGATTCGTTCCTGCACTTTCGAAGGCCTGTGCGCGAAGGAGAGTCAGGCGTGGTCTCTGTTCACATTGTCACTGAGACGTCCAAGCACGAAAGTCCGGGATCCATGGATCTCGCAGGCACTGATGTACACTTTCACCATCCGCTCAAGTCCAAGCTCTAATTTTAAAAGGAATGCATTGTACGCCTTACGTCCGTGAGCTGATCAAAGTGAAAACACTTGAAAAACTGCCAAAATTAGTCGTGACGGTTCCATTTTTTAAAAAAAGCAGTGCAGATTGCTTGCTGCAGTTGTTTCGCCGTCGGAGCTGCAGTTGTTTCGCCGTCGGAGCGAAAATGCGCCGCGGGATCCAAGATTCCAAGTGCTATCTCTTGTTTCTTTCCAAGACTGTCTTCGAGTCGGCTGCGGTGCGCATGGCGCTCTCCACGGCGCTGGAAATGGAAAAGCCAATTTTGCTTGTGCATGAGAGCGACACGGGTCGTCCTGGCTTTGCCAATTTTGCCACCTACATTGACTCGGCGCCTCCAAATGCCGCAGATCTTTTTCCAAGTCGAGTATATGCCTTTTCAGCGTCGTCTTTATCTGGCCAAGGGGTTTTACGAAGAGCTCACTGCGCGAATCGAGCATTCTGGCTGAGAATGAGCATTATCAATTCATTAAATATTTGTTTCCTACAACTCCTCACAACGACAACAACAACAACAACACTAACTTTTATGTGCATTGTCTAAATGTGGATTTGAGACCACAGCTCCAAGAATGCAAGAAGCGATTCTCATCACGATCAAATCCGCGAAAAAGAGAAGAAGGACAAGCTCGGCGTATCTCAGAAGAGCCTGTCGAATTGAGACAGTTCCGCGTCGAATTCTTGTGCTGATTGCAAGCCCGAGAAGATTCAAGATCAATGAGAAACACGCGACTGGAATCGTCCGGGAAGACAAAGTTCCGCAGCGCAACATCCCCGTGCAAGAGTCCGCGTGCGTGCAACTGCTGAAGCGACCAGCGCGCATGTTTCTTGAGAGTCTTGCGACGCTCTTTAGCGACGCACTCCAAATTGGTCCCGAGATCCACCGTGGCGACGACTTGCCAGCAGTTCGACTTGGGCCCGACGAAACCTCCGTACACAAGGGGCACGATAGCAACGCCTTGAAGAGCCTCCAACTCAGTGTACGATTCAGTCTCACGGCATAAAGAGTCCGTGCGCGGCTCTTCGGAATCGCGAACAACGAGCGTTTTCATAATGACGCAGACGCCGTTCTGAAGCCGAAGACGCTTCACCGAAAAACGCTCCGACTCCGACACCACCGTGAAGTCTGCCGACCAAGGCAGTGGAAGAATGCTCCCAAATTCAGAAGCACTCAATGGTACACCGGTGCCGGTGTCCCACTTGGTCTGGGCGTCAGGCGCGTGCCTCTTCGAAGACGCACCACGTTGCCTTGCTTGATATCCAGCGTGAATGCTTTTCACCCATTCACTTGCACCATCGGACCTCGAAATCCACCTGGCACGACCCCTCGAATGTTGCGAGCCGATAACTCAGACCACTTGTTCAACACAATTTGACCGAGTCCAGAGCCGAGGTCGCTGGGGAACTGTCCAACGCTATCATCGTCGTGAATTGCCATGAGAAGCATCTGCGTGTACGCCATGTTGACACTGTGCTTGCCGCTGTCCGCGCAGGAGAAAGCGTCAGTGATCTCAAGCGCCGGCGACTCCGGGCCATCAGGGCGACGCAAGAACCACGTGAATTCTGTCGTGCTGAGCACGCCGTACTTGAGACCCATCACGACCATGTAGCCGTAGATTTGGGCGACTGGTTTGCGAACGGCTTCGCCGTAGGTCTCGTAGTAATAAGAGAGAAGGTCCCCTCGAACCGCGTTGGCCGGAACCGAGGTCGGTCTCAGAGGAAAAGAGCGCGAGGCCTTGTGCTCGTGCACTAGGACAGGAGTACCATTGGCATACCATACCATGTCCGGACGTGAGTTGATGATAGTGGGCTGTTCCAACTCAACACAGACGTTGTCAGCTGAGCACAGGTCCTGGAAAATGTTGTGTTCGAGTGCAGAAACGGACTTGGTCACAAACTGCGCCATACATGTAGCTTCTCTCGCCTCCGCGCGGAACAAACGCCCAGAAAGCATTGTGCCGACAGACATGAAAATTCCTTCAAAGTTCTCCTTGCAGAGGTCCACTGAGAAGTCGCCGCGGTCCCAGAGTGATGGCTCGGCGTCGAGGAGCCATGTGCGCTGATTGTCAGCATACGACGAGGACACAGCATTACCCGATAATTGATCACATGCCATGAAAAGAGGCCGCGTCAACGAAGCAACGACAGTGAGCTCGGCATTCCTCATTTGCGCTGTGTTAGAATCGAGCTCTTCGAAAGCCCTTTTTCTGTCACTATCGCTTGTAGATGGATCTCGAGCTATCGCAGTCAGGCGGTCAATCTCTGGAGCGAGGCTCGCCATGAGGTCTGCTTTGGCAGCACTTTCTCGTTGCCTTAAGTCAACGTACGAATCTGCAATGGCACCAATAATAGCACTTTGCATACAATTTCGAACGTCTTTATGCCCTTTGAGGTACTTGTGGACGTAAGAGACCTCCACATCGCTCAACGATAAGAACTCATCCATGGTGAGACGGGTCAGTTCTGCCTCATGATCAGCCCAGAAAGCCTCGTCTCTGAACTGGGAGACGGGGTCGCGCAAAGGGCGAGATCTGCGAATCAATACATGGCCGCCACTCACACTATTGCTAGTACTACCCCCGAAGGCAACCGAGTTAGCACCTCTCGATCGCCACGCCATACGCGACCTCGGCCCTGTCCGCCGCTGCGACCTCGACCGCCGCTCCGACGACCTCGGCCCCCGCTGCGACATCGCCTCTGTCCGGGCGGGGAAAAGGGTTTTGCTTGCTTGCTTGCTTGCTTGCTTCGTCCGTCGCTGCAGCGCTGTTGCGCGCGCGCGTTTCTTTTCATAGTCAGCTTATTTGCGCGCGCGCACGAGCGAGTGCTCGAGCCGCGCTAGACTTTTTTCTTTTGCTTGGAACGGGGCTCATGCGCCGTCAGGAGCCGCGAGAACAAGGTTGGTCCTTGCGTTTGCCTGCCGCATGGCAGTCGGTGATTGTTGTCCTCGTGGCCGCCGGCCTCGCGACACGACTTGCACTGCAAGTTGGCACAGACCTCTCGCGAACGGTTGTGCAGACCTGGACCCTGGATGCAGTTGTTTTGCCGCGAGTAAAACGAATTGCATGGTCAGAGACAAATGGGTCCATTAAAGACATCGTGGCCGGGGGCCAGCCCATGATCATCGAGGGCGCGCCGACGCAGACATGGCCATGCGCTGCGTGGACAGAGGAATCAATACAAAAAAATGTTGACGTCTTCTACGGAGTCAAAGAACAAGATGCAAGCCGTGCCTTTCGGTACTATCACGAAACAAAACCCTTGCGCGATTTGCCGCAAGTGCAGCAGCAGCCTCTTTGGAGACGCACCAACCTTCGCACGGACAGCTTCTTTGCAAGAACACGTCGCAGCGCGAGCTCGCCGTTCATGTACTTTAGCGCGGACCTCGACAGCTTCCCCGCCTTACGCAAAGACGTTCCACGACGAGAGCCCATGCTTCAGGCACCAGGCACGAAAGAAATGCTTGTCAACTTGTGGATTGCTAGCAATGGTGTCGTTGCAGACACGCACTACGATACGAGCGAAAACGTTTATTTTCAGATTCGTCAGGAGAAGCGTTTCATTCTTCTTCCGCCGGCAGCAAGACGTCGTCTCGGTACTTTCCCCTTCTTACACCCGTTCTACCGTCAGGCGGTGCGACCTGTCCGCATGAACGTTACGGGCGATGTCGACATTGAATTTGTACAATCACTCGGCGGTATTGAAGCTCATCTAAGACCCGGGGAGGTGCTCTTTGTTCCCTCGTTTTGGTTTCACAATGTTGAGGCGATCGCCGAGAACTCTCGCGCGGCCATTTCGGTGAATCTATGGTCAGACTCGAAAGACTACAAGACGGGAGAAGAGTTTTTCTCCGCACCTGTTCCTTTTGAGGAAGACTGGACCCCTGAAGAGCTTGTGTTGGGCCTCAACACTTTCGCAGATATGCTATTGCAAAGTCTTGCCCCCGAGGAGCGTCAGGAGGTCGTTCGAGCCATGAAAGCGCAATATCAGAATGCGGTGCTCAGCTCATCACACGCTTTAGGGTCTCTTTCATTCCAATCGTTACAACCCCAAAGTGTCGCGACAATAAACTGCGATCGAGGCGACGAGAGATTCAAAGAAAGCCTTTTGCAAGGCGCAGAGGGTTTTGCTTGGATTGCGCGTCGCTTTTCGGGCCCCATCATTCGGACGCTTTACGTGGGTTACTTTCTCGAAGTCCTCGCCAATTATTGCGTTGGCACCGAGAACGTCAAGTCATTTGTTGATCATTGCTTGCGTGATGAAGACTGATATCCCACGACCGCGGCGTGACCGCGTAAAGAGAGAGAGAGAGAGAGAGATGGATTTTATCATTCGTGCCGTAGAAGCTAACCTGTAATTGTCAAAGGAAAGAAATGGCTGTTAATCTGAATCAGGGCTGCTCGAGGAAGATCCGATTGCCCTAGGCTAGCCCAGAACTGGCCAAATGGGCTTGTCACTATGCGCTGCTTCTTCTTCGTTTGTTTCTTTACCTTTCCTTCTTCTTTTCCTTCTTCTTTTCCTTCTTCTTTTCCTTCTTCTTCCTCTCAAATAGCTCAAAATGACCGAGCGGAAGAAACACTAGGGCCTAGGTCATGCCTGTAAACGTGTATTCTTCATACAACGCAACCTTCCATGCTCCTCATCATGTGAAAACTATCAACCTCAGTCCCTTTTGATAGGAAACTACCATCATCAGTAGCCACACAGCAGCGCTGCGCTGGAATCCTTTTGCGCATCGCGCGTCGCGCTGGAACAATGCAGCGACAATGAACGGACGAAAACGGGCCAGATCGTTCCTCGAACGATCTTTTTTGGTTCCTTGTAAAGTAAGCGCGATGCGATCTTCTCGATCCAGCGCGCCGCCGCCGTAGCAGCAGCAACAGCAGCAGACCTGCAACGCGGTGCTCGTAGCCCGAGGAATCTCCAAGAACATCGAGGCGCCGCGTTTGTCATGAGTAAACGTACAAAGATGGAGAAGGATACGAGTGATACCGCGGAATCGAAGGACGACTCAGTTGTGTCTTCCGATACTCGAGAAGGTCAGAGGCAAAAGCGAAAGCTCTTTGCAAACACAAAGGAGATCTTGTCGAGGCCGACCACAGAACAATCAAAGATGCTCCCATTCTTTGGCAAGGCGCATGTATTCTCGCAATGGCACGCATGTTCGTTCACCGATCCTTTGAATGAAGTGCAATACAATTGCTGCGAGCAGTTCATGATGGCCCAAAAAGCACGCCTATTCAAGGACGAGGCTTCGCTCGAAAAGATCATGGCCTCTGCCTCTCCCGGCGAACAAAAGCGTCTCGGTCGCAAGGTTCGCAACTTTGATGACCGCGTGTGGAAGCAATATCGTCTTGCTTTTGTTGCTCGAGGGAATCTGCTCAAGTTTTCGCAGAACAGCGAGCTGCGAGACATTCTTTTAGCAAGCGGGGATAAGATTATTGTTGAGGCCTGTCGTGACGCTATCTGGGGAAGTGGCAAACCGAAAAGTCATCCCAAGGCATTCGATCAAACTACATGGGGCCTTAATCTCTTGGGGCTTGCGCTCATGAGCGCTCGAGAAATCATTGCGAAGCAAGGCGCAGGCTTTGATTTTGTCATTTCCAATTTCGCCTTTTACAGCAACCCTAAGGCGCAAAGTGACATAATTCGAGCCCAGCAGCTCATGGCTTGCTCTACCGCGGTGAAGGATTCCGCATCTGCAAAAGAAATTTCCAAAATCATGGCTTTTCCACCCAGGTCTAGCGCTAAAGAATAACCTATTTCTGGCAACCTAGTGGTTTTCTAAAGACAAAATAGAATTGTCGCGATTGTTCTGATAGTTGTTCTGTCGTGAAACTGCCCGGATTTGAAGTCGTAGTCGCCGAAAGCGTTTGTGAGTCTATCACCAGGATGGATGTGAAGCCGGATCTAGGCCCTAGCATTCTATTTCCGTTTCCCCGAATGAAAAAGGATAATGATTCTTTTCATCTTTTCATTGCCGGGCAGTTTTCCTATTCTGTCGTCGTAAAACCGCCCTTGCAGAGCCTCGCCGTACGTGTAAAACCGCCCGTGAAAACCGTCACGTTCCTGTAAAACTGCCCGTCACACCGCACGTGACTGTTCCCAACATGCCTACGCCACAGCCAAGGGCTGCGGCAGAGTGCCGGACGCCCTCGGGTTAGATAGCACGTGGCGCGCGCGCGGGTGGCACTCGCGACAGCGTTCCCGCGAGAGAACAGGAAACCGGCCCAACGAGGGCGGCGCGTTCAAAATAGGCCGTTTCTTTTTCGAGCCCAACTGTCACGAGCGAAAGACCGCCAAGGGAAAAAACAATGGGTGGAACAAACGCGCAAAGAACAAACTTTGACGGCATGGATTGACAGTGAATGCCGTGCATGCGTGAACGCAAGGTGATCGATCGAGTGATTGTTTGACTCGTCGACACGTCCGTCGAGGACGGCACGGACGCCGCTTGGGCTGCTTCTCTTCTCTCACGTGGCAGCCTCGCCGCTTTCTCTCATCGCGAACGACGCGCGCGCGACCGACGCTTCGAGGGAGAGAAACGAAAAAACGCCAAGAGGGAAAGTCGAAGGAGAGAGGCGACAGCGGGCTGCGAGCACCGCCGGGCAAAGCGGCCGCTGCGACGCACCCCTCCACGCTCGTAGTTGGGCTGTGCTGTAGGTTTTTGAGGTTCGTAGGAGAAGAGCAGATAACAACGAGAAAGAAAGAGAGAAAAAGGCTGCCTTAGGTCGCTCGCTCGTCTGGTGTCCCGCCAAGGACGAGGTAACCGCACAAGGCGCTCACTCAAAGGACCGAACAAAATAGTAAGAGGGTAAGATGGGCATTTCTGGGCTTCTTCGCGCGCTCAAAACAGTCATGGAAAGAAAACATCTTCAAGATCTATCGGGTCAATCGGCGGCGGTGGACGCCCTTGGTTGGCTGCATCGCGGCACGTATTGCTGCAGCACCGAGATCTGCGTCAATGCAGACTGGAGCAAGTGCATTTCATATTGCATGAAGCGTGTGGAGATGTTGCGCCACTTTGGAGTCAAACCCATCATGGTCTTTGACGGAGACAACCTTCCCATGAAGAAGGATACAGAGACTGCGCGTCAGCAAAGTCGTAAAGAGGCTCTTGCACGTGGATACAAATTGTACCAAGAGGGCCGCGGTGCCGAGGCCCAACAAGAGTTTATCAAGGCCGTTGATGTAACGCCAGCCATGATTCGATCACTCATTGATCGCCTCGAGGCTTCGGGGGTCGACTTTGTTGTTGCCCCTTACGAGGCCGATGCACAGCTGGCCTATTTGCAGCGTCAAGGAAAAGTGGACTTTGTTATTAGTGAAGATTCCGACTGCATTGCGTTTGGATGCGACCGCGTTCTCTTCAAGCTCGACAATGAGGGCTCTGGCGATTACTTTGATCGTATGGCCCTTGGCACAAATAAGCAGCTGGCCATGAAGACTTTCACGCATGATATGGTCCTTGACATGTGTATTCTCGCCGGCTGTGACTATCTGGACTCCCTCCCGGGAATGGGCATCGTGAGAGCGCATAAACTCGTACACCAATACCGCAGAACGGAGCGCATTCTTCGAGGTTTGCGCTTCAATGGTAAAACCTCGGTGCCCAAGAATTACGAAGCACGCTTCATACGTGCGCGTCTTACCTTTTGCCATCAACTCGTGCATCCGTACACGCCAGGAGTAAAGAATGGCCTCGTTCCTCTGAATGCTGTGGATGCCGATGCTGTGGCCAAGCTGCTGCCTCTCGAGGACCGCATTCTCCACTTTGCGGGGCCACAGGTTGATGACACTGTAGCGCATCATATCGCGCGAGGCAAAATCAACGCCATCACAAAGATCCCATTTGCCGATGAGCCTGCACCAAGACCGCTTATCAAGGCCATTGAGAGCGCGACTTTGGCGATGCCCTCGAAAGTATCTGCACCTGGGCCGATGGACCGCTTTTTGAGTCGCTGTGGCCCTCCGCAAGCCAAGCAAATGCGTCCCGGGGAGGTAGTGATATCCAAGCCCTCCTCGCGAAGCTTGATGGGTGCGCGATCCGCACTTGAAGGCAGCAACGGAGAAAGCGGACGCAAGAGTCGACACTTTGCAAATTTCATCGAGTCCAAGTCTGTCTCCAGTGGTCAGATTTTTGCGACAAGTGAGAAAAAAATTAATTCCAGCGACACATGTACCGCTGCTTCACAAGAAGTGCGACCAGCATTGCGTCAAGTCTCAGTTTCAGGAACGAGCAGCAAACATGCCACCCAAGAGATAAAGGCTACCTCGACGCCTCCTCGCATGCGTTGCACGGCTGCAGAGAGCACAGTCGTTGACTCGGAGACACCAAGCGTGTCGTTTCCGCAGCAACGTGGGTCCTCACCACAAGACGAATGGCACGATGTGGCAGAAGATCTTTCGGCGGATCAAATGAAAGCTGGCAAGCGTTTCGCATCGCGGAACATCCTCACGCCCACGATCTCAACCACGACCGCACCTTTTCCCTCTTCTTCTTCTTCTTCTTCTTCAAGTCAGGAAAAAGCCATGCATCAGAAACCAAGCAATATCGACACTGGCAAGAGAGCAAGGGAAGCTAAAAACATAGAGGCACAGACATTGCTCGAGGAAAATATAGATCGAAATGCTAGATCAAGCACACCAGTAGCCAAGCGTGGTGACGAAAGCACGACCAGTCCGGGCCTTCTTTCGCTGGGGTCTGGAATCAAGCCTACGCCTTCGAAACGTCCGCGCATGCTTGTCGGACAAAGACCGTCTTCCGCTTCCTCGACATCGACCACAGTCGCGTCCCCGTTTGCAGCACCTGGTGCCAGATCCAAGGGACCAAAGTCACCCAGGACGAGTCCGAATCCTTTCCGTGCATTCACCTTTTCATCAGCCGAGCTGAGGCTCGACGCTTCACCATAGGTGCATTTTTTTCTGTTTCTTTCTTCCTCTTCCTTGTCCTCGTTTTCATTTCCTTGCTGTCATTGTTGTTGTTCTTATTGTTGACCGGTTCCTTCTCGTTCAGCTTTTTTATTTCTATCTCCTTCTCCGCCTCGATATCCTTGTCCTTCTTATGGGCACCATCAACCTTGTAAGCGATGATGTCGGCTGCATTCGGGTCCATGGCTAGCACATCCTTGGTGAGGTTGGTGAAGTCCTCGGTGAGACTATCCTCCACAGATTTGATCTTTCTCGATTTTTTGTGGCAGGCCACGAGTTCAAAGTCACTTAAGGGGAGAAAATTTGTCACGTACTTGAAGATTTGACGTTCACTCTTGGCAACTTGTACGCCATCTTTTTCGTTCGCAGTTTTCTCGTCAATTTCCATGTCTGCACTCGTAGCAGATGCTTCGGAAAGTTCCGCGCTGGCTTGGCCCTTTCCTGAGTTTGCAGTTAGCTTGCTCGGGCTGTCTGCATTTGCATTCGTCGCAGTATCGCCAACCTCCTCGTTTTCAGACTGAGATTCTGATCTCTTGCTCAACGCAGACTCCTTGCTTTCATCTTTGTCGATGCTCGTGGTAGTAGTGCTTTGGGTCTTGACTGCCTCGCCGCCGTCCTTAGGGACGTCAGATGCCGTTTCAGGGATCTTTGCATCTTTGCTCGTAGCAGATTTCCTGGTGTTATCATCCTCATCGCCCCTGCTCTCGGGCACCTCCTTCTTCGCCAAAGACTCCTTGTCATCTCCATCTTCACCTTCGACGGCCTCTTGCGCTTGCCCATCCACTCGAGAATCCTTTTCTGCATCCTTTTCAGCATCTTTGGCAGCATCCTTGTCTGCATCTTTTTCAGTATCCTTTTCTGCGTCCTTATCAGCATCCCTGTGCGAATTCTGCTTTTCTTGGAAATTCACATCAACTTGAGATTTCTCATCAAGTTGAGAATCTTCGTTTATTTGAACATTCTTTGGAGTATCCTTCAAAGCATTCATTTGCTCTCGCGAATTCGTTTCTCCTTGCATATCCTTTTCGAATTGAGCATCCTTTTGTGCATCCTTTTGCACTCGTAACTCTTCGTGTTCTGGATGCTGCAGATTGTGGTCTTTGATAAAGTCGTGCGAGAAGACCTTTCGAACTTTGCAACGGGAGCCCGCACCGAGCGAACTGCCAACGCCAGCCACGATGCTGTCGAGTTGCACGGGGAGATCTGCCCCCGGATCAATGGATACAATTTTTGCTGCCTCCAAGCGTGAAGCGATCCGAAGTTCAATACGATCACCCGGCTCAAGCTTCCAGAGCGATTTGTCCTTGATGGTGTGCGTGACAAGAGTGATCTGATTCTCCTTATTCTTCTCTTCGGCTTCACGACTTGCCTCGAGTTTTTTTTTCATTTCTTCCAAAGCTTCTTGCTCCAGCTTTTGCAAGTGATCTTCGCTTCTCTTTGCCCGTTCGTAGCAAGCGCGTGCAAGCTTGAGCGTTTTGGGGAGCGAGCTATTGAGACTTTTCAATGACTTTGTTTGGCCCTTCTTCTTTTTGATTTCTTGCTGAAATTTCTTGTAGTTTGGGTCGTCTGGGATGAATTTGAATTTCATAAAGTCGTCACTGTACGGTCGCACCCCGAAGAACGACTTAAAAGGATCAAGAAACATGACCAAGCGCCCTTCTTCTTCCGAGTCGAGATTCTGGAGAATAAGTTCGTCGTCAGCGCTCAGCAACTCCCTGTCTTGGATCAGCAAACATGGCCAACGCACATGCTCTTGATCCATGTAGCCTCGACTCCAGTACATTTCACTCCTTTCTGCGTTAATAACCGCTGGATGTTTGAACATTTTGAAGCCTTCCATCGTGGAAGAAGCTTTATTACCCGCGTCATCCACATCAGTCGGGTCCGGCTCCCTATTAGTCGGGTCCGGCTTCATGTCAAACTTCGAGACTTCTTTCTCCTCCGGTGGTGGCTTTGTCGGATTCTCACGCCGATGGATGTCCAGCAGCGTTTCCAAGTCGCTTTCGGACTCCGAGTCGGAGTCGTTCGGGTTTGAGACTCCCGTCTCCTTCTCCTTTGTCGTTGCCATGGCTTTCCCGTTCTTGCCCAACGAGACTACTTGCGCAGCGGCGGCCAGCGGAGAGTTGCAGCGCTAGATTCACCCACTCGCACGCCGGCGAGGCACGATAGCGTTCTGCGGACCCAAGCTCGCGCTCGCCTCGTGACGCTAAGATCGCCCTGAGATCGAGGTTTGCTTCGTTACTAAGTAGTAGTATCATGAATAGTTGCTTCTCGCCAGGCCTAACCACGGCGCGCTCCACTCTTGGGCCGCCACAAGTCGGTTATACGGAGCACGCAAGTGGGGTATTACGCACTTTCCGCAATTGAAACTTCTCCGTGCGCAAGGCCGGCCGTGCGCAAGGCCGTCGCGCAGCTCTTGCGCTCTCGTCACTCTCCATCTTCTTCATCCCGTTGGCGTCGATCGGCACGGCGACGAGACCTCGCCCGAGCTTCAGGCTAGGATTTCGCGAGGGCTCCGGCGCAAAGTCACATGGTTTCTCGATTCATTCATCTTTTTCGCCTCGTTCATTCCTACGTCTTGCTGTAAAACGGGCGGGTCGATGTTTAAAGGACCACCAAGGGCGCAAAGTCGCGGCGGTTGGGCACCAAGGCAGAGCGAGAAAGCGAGAGCGTCAACAACGCCGACAACTAGGAGGACGACGAGGACGAGAAGGAGCAAGACGACAAGTTCGAGGAGATAATAGTAGATCAGCTCGAAGAAACCTCGATGAGCGACGTCGAGGCCAAGGGCGCCATAGCAGGGGCGGAGGAGGAGGAAGAGGAGGAGACGCAGGAGCAGTGGGCGTCGATGCAGCAGATCCTGGAGGAGGTCTCCGTGCTCGCGCATGAAAAGACCGAGCTGGAAGCCGTAGAAGGTGCAGGAAAACTTGCCAGAGAGGTAAGGGAAAGGTACGCGCGCGCAAAGGACAATGCCGCAGAGGCGATTCGTAAATGCACGCAGGACGTCACGGACGCGCGGGAAAAAGCAGAGGCATTTGCAGCACAGACGCCGACAAGCCCGGAAATCGAGGCGCTGGAGCAAGAGCGCATCGCACTCCAAAAGAGACTAGAGGACGCCAATGAAGACCAAGACGCTCTCTTGAAGTTAGTGGCTGATCTTGAGGCTAAAGTAGCCAGGACCGAAGAGGAACTCAAGCTTGCTCGTCAAGCAGAGGATAAGGCCCTGCCTAAAATGATGCATTCTCTCAGCTTGTACTCGACCATTTCCAAGATCAAGTGGGACCTTGAATCGTCGAACCCTCGCAAGGGCGTCTTTCAGGGTACTGTGGTGAATCCGGATGAGGGCTATGTCAAGGATTTTCGCATCGATGAGGGATCAAAGACGCCTTTTCAGGTTGCCAATCAGCTCTGGGACATTATAAACGCAGCATGAGTCTCCTTTCGGAGGACTCCTTTTTCCTTTTTCTTTCATGCAATTGACGAGGCAATCCCTACTTCTCCTTTGTTTTCTAATGTATCCATGAATTACTCTTCGCCTGACTAGTTTCTTTTGCCTCTCGTTAGAGACATTTTTTGAAAGCAAAGCGGGTCGCTCTCACAAACAAAATGCCTACGTAAAGCTATACTCTTTAACACCATTACGTCTTGAGATGAGAGCACAGATGTACGTTCAACGCGACTTTTCTCTTGCGTTTCCAATTTGAAAATCTCGCCGTCATGTGCTTGAATATCCCAGAATGCCCCTTTTCACCTCGTCGTTGCGTGACCATTCACATGTGATACATCAATGTCGCGACAGAACTGCTTCAATTTCTGTAAGGAAGACGTGCGCACACGCAGAGCACTAGCTTTACCTCATATTAATCAACGATCAACAAACTATGATAGAAATACGAATCGCCCGGGGGCCTTGCAAGAACGAGCCACAAGCAGGCAGAAACGATTCTCTCGTCGACATGCTCACAGCTTTCGAAGGCAACAAGACCACTACACTACATAAGATTAGATAGCTTCGTTGTTCTAAGAAGTAGACGATTCCAATGCTAAGATGCCGTTGCGTATGATTCAGTCGCGGTCCGACACGAGGCCATTGCTGACAATTTCCAAAATCTCATAAATGGCTTGTCGAACCTCACGATTGTCCACGAGTACAAAGCGATTCAAGATTGGCAAAAGCAGCAGCAAATGAGCCTTGCTTCCGCAACGCTCAAGTGTGGCGCGATCAAAGCGCTCTAAATACATTGGCGGGACTTCCTTGAACTCGACGTCGCGTAGTTTCTTTAGCATTGCCACGGCGTCGGCTTCCATTCGCGCCTGGTCTTCCGCCCCTCGTTGTTCCCAGGATTCCTCAAAAAAGGTCACTACTACTTGCTCGACGCCATGCAAAAGCGTCATCAATATTTGCTGCGAGAGTTCGGAAGACCCCGAAGAACCATACGACGATAATGTCAAGAGGTGATCGAGACACACGCGGCCAATCATCAGACGATCCATGGCGGCGACGCTGGCATTAGTCTCGCCCTCCGCATGCTTGCTGGCGCCGCTCCACGCGTCCTGCAAAGTACATCCGCTTTGAAGCAGATTGAAGAGCTGTGCCTGGACGTCACTCGGGACACAAGAAGCTACCACAAGAGGCCGCGCCTCCTCCATGACTACATCCAGCAATGCGAGTGCTTCCCTTGTCGGAATGTCGACACGCTTGGCAAAGACCTGGCTTGTGTGGCGGGCTTGGCCTAGCATCAGTGCATGCAACATGTCCAAAAGACTGATCCAGATGTCTTGAACTCGTGACGCTGCCCATCCGCAAGTGGACAGAGACCTCAAACCGAATTTGACGATGGGCTGCAACGACGCAAGGTCCCAGGCAGGTATATCTTCTGGCACCGCGTTATCAACCTCGCCAGACGCGAGCGAAAGCACTTCCCGTACGGTATCTTCAAAGACCAGCGCACGAGCTGCTGAAGGAGCATGACGCTCAAAGTGCAGAACAAAGAGCTCCCTCGACTTGTCCGCAAACCCTGTCGAGTAGCCATGTCCATCTGAATCTCCACGCGCAAAGGCACGCAGCACATTAAAGACAATGGGCCACATGGCATCCTCCAACGGAGGAAGGCTTTCTACGAGCCGCATTACAGCGCGCTCTAGACTTGTCAGATGCTTTGAGCGTGCCGCAAAGCACTCCAAGAGACGTTGGATGAGATCAAGAACCGCAGTCATGACCTCGCGGCTCCGCAGCATGCCAGACCCCGTATTGTTGGAGTACAAATCGCAGATACCGTTCACAAGCTCTGTTGCCACCTCGGCTGAGGCCACTCCGCTCAAGCTCATTGTCGTCGGGTCCCCAGAAGTCGGCGTTGTCTCAGTCGCCACGCCTCCTCCGCCTCCTCCTCTTCCCTCAGCAGCCTGATCCACACGTGCCGTGATGCCCTCGTACACATCCCACACGAGCGTCCAGAGCTCGTGAACTGGCGTGCCCGCCGGCAGCACAAGCGTTCCATTGGGTATTTTTCCTGCCGAAGAGGACGAAGAGGACGACGACGAAGCAATGGAGGATTTAGACGTCATTGAAGATGCTGCCTCAGCCGCTGCCAATTGCGCCGGACTAAGATTATCCACGCGTACTAGCGCACCATTGATGACTTGCATACCCACGGCAGCATAGCGCGCCTTGGAGCTCCCCGTGACGAGCGCGCCGAGTTCTTGCAGGGAGCGCGCGCAAGCGACGCCGACTTTTGCAGGCGGATGCTTGATCATCACGCCGCGGATCGTCTCCAAAATAATCTCCCAACTTTTCAGCGACCAATTCGTGCCGCCGGAGTATTGCACACATGCACGCACCACCCGCGCCGCGCCCTGAATTGCCGTCACAATAGTCTCGCGCCATTGCTTCTCAAGGGTATCTAGTGAGTGATGGACTTGCGCGCGCTTCTGACTTAAACGGCCAAGAACCTCGCCGTGGACTTGATCCGACGAAGCCTGCGAGCCTCTTGCAATGATCTCATTCAAAAGCGGAAACACGATGCCCAATGTGCACGTTCGCCAAGAGTCCCTGGTCAACTTTTGCGCAGACGCAACGATAATCGAGCACAATGTGCGCACCGCGCAGCTGCGCACCTCTGGCCGCTGATCGAGACTGAGCACAGCCAGCTGCTCCATGCAAAAGAGAAGCAACGTGTTACACTCGGCCAGATCCGCCGACGTGTCCCCGGCCTTTTGGGCAGCTGCTAGTTCTGGACATGCACGCTGTACGTGATCGCACATGGTCCATAGCATGGTGATGGACGTCAGACTGATGTTTACGTGAGGCTCCTGCTGTCCAAAGGCGCAAATGCAGAGCGCCAGCTCTTTCTTATGCTGCAAAGAAAGACCAGGCAAAAAGTCGTCAACAATGAGCTGCACGGATTTAAAGGCAGTCGGCACAAGCCTTTCGACATCCGAGCGCTTATAGTCTGGGACAGAAAAGCTCTCCGCGTCTGTCTTCGCCTTGACCACCCCTGTGACGCGACTGAGCTCCGCAATGAGTATGCGCCAGCCGCCACCCAGCAAATGCCCGCACGTGCCAATGATGCGGCCCATTGCCTGAATAGTGGCTTCTCGCGCATCAATGTGATGAGAGCGCAAAAGATGGGCAAAGCCTTCAATCAATTCCACTTGCAAACTGCTCGGCGGCGGGTACGAGGTCGGCACCGCCGCCGAACCGTCTGCTCCCTTGCGCCCAATGCTTTTCACTGGTCTTGGCACAGAAGCCTCGCTGGATGCATTTGTACCCAGACCTCGTTGCACGGAAGCTTCGGGGGCAACTGGAGCAAGGAGCCCGCTCTTGCTACGAGGTGGATACGAGCTTTCAGCACCGTGCTTGGCCTCGCGTGAGCTTCCGCTCGCTTCGTTGCTAGCGTCTTTCGAGAGTGCCTCTCCGTTCGGTCCTCCTTCGAATAGCAGTGCGCTCGTGACGAGCTCTTCCATTGCATGCACGCCATACAAGCGCAATTTGGGATCACTCTTGCTGGCTACCGTTGAAAGAACATTTTGCGTCATTTCCCAGAGCAGACCGATGCGAAACATGTTGAGTTTCGTCGTCTCCACAAGTTTTTCGATGGCAAATGGCGGGTTCCGGTAGGTTGCACGTGCAATAAAACCGTCGATGACGCCCGCTTCGGTTCCTAGTCCAGTGCCCATGGCGCTCGGCGGTGTGCTTGATCGCGCAGGCGGAGTGAGCGATCGGCCATTGCGGCCCCTCGCGCTTGGACTCGAGTCGTTCGGAGCTCCGGCCCGCGAGTTTGACAATGATGGTACCGTGGACAAGGACGAGGATCTTGGTCCTGAGGGCATTCGTGGAGAAGGATGTGTCCCAGCCGCCGGGTCATGATGCGCTGAAGGGTGAAAGTCTTTGTGATGTTCCAAAGTGAGGTCAATACCAAGATCGGGCATGTCACCTTCATCGTCAGACGCCAGGCCATCGGGGTCCTCTTCGCCGTCGTAAGTTACTGATGTCAGAGTGGCAGTGGCGGCATCGGCAAGGGTGTTCGTAAAGCTCATGACCGTAGATGAAATCCACCCCTCGCTTTCGCCTTGGCGCAGACGTGAAGGCAGCACGGTTGGCGCGGAAGAGTCGGCGCGCTGATGAGCAGTACCTGATCGCGAAGGTGAGCCGGTCGGGGCTGCTGTGCGCATTGTCTCGGTGTGCGCGAGGACAGTAAAACTCAGCTGGGTAAGAGCGGTCTGGATGTGAATGAGTGCGTCTTCGTCCAAATATTTGGTCGAGTTGAAAAGAAAGCGAAGCATCGACTCAACAATTGCCATTTCGTCGTCGACAAGATGCCACTCTGATTCATTCGACATGGCAGAGGAGGAGCCTCCGGGACCATGACGCGCGTCCCCCGGTCTAGGGCCCATGCCTGTAACGTGAACTGTCCCCGAAGTTGTGAGTTTCTTTTCGATTGCAACGCAAAACATAATGTGGTCGAGCTGCTCGAATGTCTCGAGCACAATATGCCAGGCGGTGCCCAGAATTGAGCCCAAGCCATGAGCGATGTTGAACAGGGCCTTGAGAGCTTGCAGATGCTTGGGTTCAAGTTCTTTTCCGCTTCGAGAGAGCACAGACATTTGCTGCGGTACAATCGCCGCCGAAGAGTGCCAATTGGGGAGCGAGAAATTGCACAGCGACAGAATGAACGCATTGCGAGCCTCGACGAGCTCCACAATGCCGCAGGTATTGGTCATGGACATGTAGGCCTTGAGAATAAACTGCACAACATTTTCATTGTTGCAACTCTGGAGAAGCAACGCCAAAGCGCGCAGCATTGGCTCCCAGCAGATAATCATCATTTCACGAACCGTGTCACGCCGCATAGCATCTTCGCGGATTTGATCTCGTACGTCGACAGAATCCGCGGGGTCCGAGGGCGGCCTCGTTTTCCCTAGCTCTGGCGTGTTTAAGCGCAGAGTCGGTGACCCAGACCCGACCGAATCATCGTCAGCTCCGGCCAAGAACAGTGAGGAAGATTTTTTCGCGAGCAACGGGGGCGAGCTCGCACTGTCGCTTCGACGCGAATTGACTTTACCAATATGCACCACGGATGCGACCATGGGCTGAGAATTGCTTCCGCTTGCTCCGCTGCCGCCGCCTCCGCCGGCACCACCGCCGCTACCGTTATTTCCGCCGCTGAGAATACAGTTCGAGAGCGCCATTCCATCCGCAATGGAGGCAAGGCACTCTGCAGCCAAAAGTGTGACGAGTGAAACGCTCAGGTTGCTGGGCGGGGCTTCCTCACTTAGAAGGTCGAGACCTTTGGTGGGTCGCGCTGCGATGGCATCGATGCCTTCTGCGACATTTGGATCCTTGACGACGACACTGACGAGCTTGCAGAGAGCGTCGACGACGCAAATAAAGACGGATCGTGGCGGTTCGCTGTGCGCCGATCCATTCGTGGCTTGCGCTTCGTCTTCCTCTGCGGCAGCCACGGCTGCCATGGCAAACGATGAAGAGTTGGCAACCGCACTAGAATGCGACGCCTTAGGAAGGTCGTCGATGATTGGCATTATGATTTGCTGCAATTCGCCCAGCAAGTCCTGACGAGAAAGTAAAATGTTGAGCGTCTCGAGCGTGAGCACGCGGTGCCACAATGGTGTCACGTATCGAGGTTTGGCCAGACCCGAGGCGCCCGGGTCGTCATCGAGCATATCAAGCAGCGTCTTGAAAAGTGTCTTGACGTCTTGCGCGGGAATGACAGTGCGCAGCTCGCACAAAAGCACGACAACAGTACGGAGCATGCGCACCATGAGTTGCCAATCGCAGCGGCCACCAAAAGCGCGCTCCAGTACGGGGCAGATTCTCGTCCGAACAAAGTTTGCGTACGGCCCCGCTTCATCGCCAAGGAGGAAGAGCGACGCGTGATTGGATAGAATCGTTTCGAGTAACTCGAGCGCCAAACTTCGAGGCATGCGCCGGATTGCACTCGGGGCCCCGAACTGCTGTTGGCGCTGCGGATCACGGGAGGCATCCATGTCGGGAAGGCTTGCGTGTCCACCACTGTTCGAAGCCAGATGGGTCCCTGCGGCTCCAATGGCCTCGCTTCCACTGATTGGCCCTGCAGATCCAGATCGCCCAGAAGTACCTGTGCGAAAGAAAGGCGAGATGCGTCCTGACGCGGACGTTCCCGTAGAGCTACCGCTACTTGTGCTCGAGCCGTACGACGCCATGGATGCGGAGCGAGAAGGAAGGCTTCCCCCGGCAGCACCGCGCTCGATAATTTGGGTGAGCTCCTCAAGAAGGTGCATGGCGCTCACGCTATTCTGCGCGAGGTTGCGAGACTGCAGCGGCGAAAGCGTCGTTGGATCTTCCTTTGCAGCTTGTTCGACGCGCTCAAAGACGCTTGTGAGAATCTGTGTGAGCGCCGCAGACGCAAGTCCTGGATCTTGGTCATAAATTGAGCAACACAGACCGACTGTCTCAAGCAGAAGATCCTCTTGAACAGGATGCACCTTGGACATGATGAGCAGCGGCAGCGTCTGCACGACTTTGACTTCAATATCCTTGTAGTGTCGAACCTCGCGCTGCGCCTGGATGCGCAGAACGTGCATGACATGAAGCCGCTCGTCGGGGCCAAGCGCATCCGCATGGAGGAGACGCTGAATGGAGCTGAGAGCCACGACTACGAGTTTAATAGGAGCATTGTGGTGATTGCAAGCGAGCAGGAACGGCCGAAAGACATCCTCAAGACGACCTTGTACAGGTTCACCCTGCGCGACCTTGTCGGCAAAGCTTGCGTATTCGGATCTCGCGGCAGTGAGCTTTGCGAGACCAATTTGCGCGGCCTCTCTCACAGCAGATAGACTGCGGCCCGCCTCGTTTGCGAGCGTGCGCAGATCATTCTCCAGCTGCGTGATTGTGCCCGACATTGGTTTTGAGTTTATTCTGTGCCGTCTTTGTCGATCGCCTTTCGAGAAGGTCGCTCTTGCTGCTGCTACTGCTGCTAGGCTACGAGTCTTTAACACCTTTGAGGATTGCGATGTCAGCGGGCTCTGTCACTTTGCCGACGTGGCGATTCGAGCCTGCTGGGCCAGAACAAAGCCCAGTTTGGCGGCTTTTCCAAGACACCGCGCAAGTAAAGGCTTGTATCACCGGTGTTTCGCTCGCTTGCGCTGGCGTCGCCTTGCGTCTTCCCTCTCTTTATATATATTGCGCGCACGTGAGGCGCCGACGTGGTGCCGCTGTCCTCGGCGACGAGAGACGATGAGTCAACTCAAGTCCAGTTGCTGCTGTATGCTCTAATTTCGAACGTGTTGAGCAGCCGCGGCACGGCCTTCGTAGCAAGGGATGCCGGCCGGCCCAGGCGCCGCGGTCCTGGCCGGGCCGAGGTCCCGGTTCTCCCTTGCCCTTCCGCGC
Source organism: Aurantiochytrium sp. KH105 (assembly GCA_003116975.1). Classification (NCBI taxonomy): domain Eukaryota; class Bigyra; order Thraustochytrida; family Thraustochytriidae; genus Aurantiochytrium; species Aurantiochytrium sp. KH105. The sequence continues at coordinate 24,889 of BGKB01000001.1, forward strand.
CTGGCGCTCGCCTCGACTCGCCTCCGCGCAGGCCCTCGCAGGCCCCGGCGCAGCCGCGCGAAGAGGGACGAGGATACGAGTTTGACTGTGAAGCCTTTTTGAAATGCCTTTTTTTTGAAACCATTCTTCGCTTGCAACATCGTTTTGAAAAGAAAGCGTGGTTTGAAAAAGCAAGGAGCACCGCGCAAAAGAGCATTGTTTGAAAGAAACCCGCGACGGCTCGGGCCTGGCAGACCTGGGCGCGCAGAACCTTGACGCGGACGCGGGCGGGCGCCGCGACCGGGCGAGAGACGTCGCGCGGGGACGAGACGAGGCAAGGCCAGACGAGGCCAGACGAGGCCAGCGGGAAAAGGAGACTTTCGGCGCCGAGGTGCGAGGAGCAAGCAAGATAAGATAAGATCCCGGCCAGCCTCGCCGCGGCAAGAGCGCAGCGGCCGACGCGCGAGATTGGCGTGGCGCGAAGGAGCAGGGGAGTAGCGCAGGCAAGCGAACGAGCGAGCAACCGAGCGAGCGAACGAGCGTAAGATCTTGTGGTAAAGGTAGATCAGAACCTGTTGAAAAGCCGAGGCTGAACGTGTGTCTGAGGCGGTGACTCTCCCCAAGCCACTCGACAAGAATCTGTGCTTTCCAGCTTGTCGGTGCCGCAAACAAAGCCAAGTCAAGCCAAGCCAAGCTAGACTTGATCTGGAGTCGAGACTAGCTTGACTGCAGGCAGCACGCAAGCGAAATATCAAGAGTCCGTGTCTGGCCTCGGGTGTCCCATCTCTATACAAGCGAAAGAGAACATGGTGCAATATGAGTACAGCGATGTGAAGCTACGCGCGGGCAAGACGTGGGTGTCTGGGCTGCTCAAGGTTTCAGACGGCAACGGTGAGGAGGAACTCCGACTCTCGTTTACTCCCACAGACTCGACAGAGACGCAACATGGGTTCACCGCAACGAGAAGCGAGCTCATGGACGAGAAACTCGGTAACAACATCTCCGAGTACTTTGTGCAGGTGCTTCGGTCAGTGACAGGGCGTAGCAAGCCCAAAAAGTGCATTTTTAACTTCGGAGCGCGACAGAATGCTGCGCGGACCGTAGTCACTGAGCTTAACCAGGCCGCAATGGCGGCTCGAAGCGGCGCTCAGACGCCGACCTCAATGCCCGGTGGGAGCGCCGCCGGTGGCTCTCCAGCGCACGCCTCGGAAGGCGCCGAGTACTTTGAAAAGTACGGTCGCCCAAAGGACCTGAACGCTGCGCTCGCCGACATCGAAGATGACCCCAACGTGTCCGCACAGACAAACTTGGCGCGTCGCCAACTTCTGGAAGTCAGTCCTGATTTACTCGATGTCTACCTTGCGACAGTGCCTGATGTAATGACAGCAAAAGAGTTCTGGGAGGCGCGCGAGAGTCAGGTCACGGAGGAACAACGCGCTGTAATGCAGTCTCGCGGGCTGTCCACCGGACTGACTGCAGACGTGGAACCCACGGCGGTGAGCCAAGATGAGATCACCTATGTTCTTACTCCCGAGGTGATCAAGCGGATATTCCTCGAGCATCGCCGTGTACATCGACTGTATCAGGAAAAGGTGCAAAGCAGCAAAGAATACACCGAGGAGCGCTTTTGGCACTTGTACTTTTTTTCCAAGTACCATCCGCCAATGTGGAAGATTGGACCCGAGATGCTTGCCAGCGACGACGTTCAAGCTGCGATCACGCTCTTTGGTGACTTTAATGATGATGACGATGACGCACGTGAAGAAGGTGCCACGAAGAAACACAGTCTGTCTTTGGACAATCGTGGCAACCATCCTCATGATTTGCCCCAGGTGGCCCCCAGCGTTGATTTGCTAGAAACACTCAACGATAGTGCCCGCGGCACCGCGAGCGAATTAGCCGCTGTTGGCATGGCTGAACGTGCCGGCTTTGGAATTGTGCAGCGTGACCCGGCTGAACCAGAGAAGGAGGCCAAGACTCGCCGCAAGCTACAGCGTCTCGGCCGCAAGGTCACCATCGAGGACGTCAAACGGCTCGATGCGCTCCCTGCAGAGTCAGGGCCGCTCATGTCTCGATACAATCGGCACGCTCAAACAGTCTTGCCCGACGAGGAGAGCGAAGGTCATCGACTTCGTGCGGCGAAGCGAATTCGCCGCATGGAAGAGTCTGAGCGCCAGGCGGATATTCTTCGCGATCTCGAAGAAGCCGGTGGCATCAGGCACGGTCCGCAACCAGTCCCGCTCGAGCTCAATGCGCAATCCAATGCATACCTTGCGGTTGGCGGTGGAGGACAGCAAATCCGTCGTGCGACATCGAAACCCGAGACGGATGCCGGCGCAGGGGAGGGCAGCGCGGAGCCTGTCAACGCGACCGTCGGTAATTGGACGGCAGGCGAGCTGCGCACCCTTTTGCCAAAGTCACAGGTGGCACTGGACGTGCTTCAGCACGTGATTGGTTCGCACAACGAGCGGCGCGGTGACGAAAACTTTACGGAGCTATCACAGCTTCCGGATCACGAGGAGCTCTTGCGCGTCTTTCGCGCCTGTAATGAGATTCGACGGCAGTTTTGGACCTCCTTTCAAGAGCTGGTCAAACATCGTGACCCGCGAGCGCAGAGTGGACTTTTGCGTCGCGTCAAGACAATTGTTGAAAAGCTTGGCATTATTCAGGAACGTAACGAGGAATTTCGCAACTATACGCGCGGACAAGGTAACCGCGGTGTGGCGATGCTACTTCTTCAGATCCGTGATCAGCTACAGCGCGCTCTCGATACTTGGCGCAAGTATGATACCAAGGTATTGGCCAAGCTGCCTCCGACAAGTGCTGCCACGCCGCCAGCAGCTTCGGCTCCAGTTGCAACCTAGGCTTAGGTCGAAGCCTGAAATTTAATCTTATCTCGTTGTACGCTGGTGCTGCTTTGCTTATGGACACCATGGTATAAACGTTCAATGACAACGTTGACAATTTCCAAAGTATGACCAAGCGGCGTAACCAGCAAAGAAGACGATGCAAATGCACCACGTCTACCATGCATCGTCCAACAAGTTTCAGCCTTTTCAACCTCGCGCCAGCAAGCCAACGCCACGTGTACAACTACGGAAACGCCCAAAGGAAAAACGCACGACGCGTTTCGTACAAGGTCGATGCGAACACAGAACACAGCAAAATGCGAGAGTCATCTGAGATCCATTCACTCTGTGAGACTTTCTCCCCAAGAAAAGAATGATCAAGACTGACAGTGAAGCAGCAATTGAAAACGAGCGAGAGAACGGAACAAAAGGTCTCATTGATGATACTAATTATAAAATGGCAAATGAAGCGTCCAACGTGGCACTTGCCTGCTCTCACCATATTCAAGACATGACTCCGGTCCCTAGCTAATGTTATAACGACGAGAGATGGAGTCGGCCTAAGTATTTGCAGCTGGTTTGTGGCGCTTGCGAAGACCCCCAAAGGATGTGAGCAAACGGGAATTATCATCAAGGCCTCGCATGACCATGATTGTGAGCGAGAAGGTCGAAAAGTAGGATCCGATGAAGTTTCTTGCGTCAGCGCAAATGAGCTGCTCGACAAGGCCGAAAATATCGTTGCGCAACTTTGCGTGCGGCACGGCGACCTTGAGCTCCTCGAGAACGCCCCGCTCTTCGAGATCTGACATGAAAAAGGTTTTGTTGGCAAACGCTAAGAGGGACGTAAAGTGCGCAGAGCTGCGCGACATGTCCGAGGCAACGTAAATTGGACGAGAAGGGCTCCATCCCAGCGAGCGAATGGCCTTGACCCATTGTTTGGAGCCATCGCCAGCACGCTGCTGGAGACGTGTCAGGTAATCGCCCATTCGAACGTGCAAGGCATTGTAACCACGCGGGAAGAGGGTAGCTTTGGCCTCGTCAGCAAGAGCAACGAGGTAGGGAGCGTAGCGGAGAGCCTTCCAAGACTCCACGCGCGGGCCACCAATCTCCCAGTCGGCCCAGTGACGGGAGAAAAAAGGACCGCGATAGTAAATGATCTGGTCCTTGGCATCTGTCACCCATTCTTCCACAAGTTTATATGTTGCGCGATTTTTGGGACGGATCAGCGTCTCGCCCTTGGGCACACTCACCACTCTGGTTTGGGAACCAGGAAGCAGGTTCGTGTAAAAGTGTTCGAGCGTGACATTGAGGGGCACCACACGAACACCAGAGGCTTGCTCGAAGAAGTCGAGGTCAAGGATCATGTCCATGGGTGCTGTCGCCTTGGCTTCCACCTTCAGATATCCATTAAAGAGGTCCGAATGTCGTGCCATAGGAGGAATGACGAGGTCACGACCCGACATTTCCGCAAGAACCAGCGCGTTGAGGAGGCATGCAAGCTGGTTGTTCCAGCCTCCAGATGGCGAGTAAATAAAGTACTTTCGCGAAGGGTCGAGCTCATTATACGTCCTGCTCGAGGTGCGTGGCAGTCGAGCGGTCGATCCAAGTTCTGCGGCATTGTCAGCCCTGTCCGACTCGGCGTCCGCGTTGTTCGAGTTCGTGGCGAGATTGAGCGCATCGTCTTGGCCTTCGCCAACCTCATGCCCGCGAGCGTATGCTGTTGTGGCTTCGACTGTGTCGAGATCATCCATGTCGCTGTCGGGTTCTTCTCCGCCAAGGTTCATCTGGAATGATGGCGGCAGCGTGGGAACCGCCATTTCGGCATAAAATCCAGGCGAAAGACGCGAACCAGAAGACCGCATCCATCTCAGAATTTGAAAGTACTCTAATCCCACAATACAGAAGAGGAGCGCAAAGAGTGACAAAATCGCGCTTCGAAGCGACAGCCTGTCTTGTTTCAGGGCATTCTGGCGATGTTTGCGGAAGGCCGCCCCATCCATCTCGCGCTGACCGTACATGTGACTACTTTCCCGACGATCTGGACCTGGTACGTTCGATGCTTGCGGTCGAGATCGCGCTCAGCGTGGCGCGGTTCTACAATCGCCCGGAGTTCTCGTGGTGCGTCAGTCCCTCGCTGCCTCGCTGGCCCACTCCGTGTCGTCGTGGCTTTGACGCACCCCACTAAAAACAGAGGATGATCGACTCCACGCCTGTGTCAGAGGCTCGCCCGCCCACCCACCCACGAGCCTCGGAGCTAGCCACCAGCGAGCCGCTCGAGGGTCAGGCCTCTCGTCGTGGCGGTGCCGAGGGCGACACCAGCGCAGCGCCGCAGCGCGGGGCCCAGCCTGCGCCGCGTCCCGGCTTCGGGGCTCGCGGGTCGGGGTCGCTCGGGTCCGCTTCTGCTTTGCTTTGCCTTGCCTTGCCTTGCTCAGGGGCTGCTCTGCTCTGCTCTGCTCAGCTTGATAGGGAGCGAGCGAGGGCCACAGTGCCAGCCCCGGCGGGCTCTGCTGGCGGGTGGGGCGGTTTTTATAGCCCACTTGCGAGTGCCGCGTCGCCCACTTGCGCCGGGTCGCACATCAGTCGAGGGGCGACACCTTCCGGCCCCTGGTAACGAAGTGAGCGCGTGCAGCGCTGGCAGATTGTTTGCAGACAAACAAGGCGGCCGGCCAGGCGTCGATGGCCATCGGTCGATTCACGCCGGTAAGCTGACGGAGCGAGCGCATGTGTGTGTGTGCGAGTGTGCGCCGAATGCCGTCATGATCATGGGACACATTAGCTAGCTAGCTAGCTATCTAGCCAGCTAGCGCCTCGCTGAGTTTGCTAAGCCCGGGCCGCCAGAAATCTCAACGGATCTGTGGCATTGTGCACTATCAGACCATAGTGTAGTTGGAAAAGGGAAAAGAGCGGCGTGCCTCACGCAACATCGAGTCTGCCTCGTGAGCGTCCAAGAACGCTCTCGCGCACTCGCCGACGCCGCGAGCGGACCTTGCACGAACGTGATTCGAACGGGAACGGGTGGCCCGTCCGTTTGATTGTTTGTTCGTGCAAGCGTACAAGCATCAACGGCGGGTGTAAACGTGCATGCGCCGACGAGAAAGACTCGGCTCTCGAAACAAACACTACGAATTCTGCAGCAGCAAATCCCTCCGTGCTGCGAAGTGCGAGCTGCAGAGCAGAGCGAGAGCGGCGTGAAAGTAAAGTAGAGTGAGAGCAGACTTGGCAGTGCTCTTTCGAGCGAGCACTAGCATTCGCAAAGATGAGCCGACGCGGAGAAGGTGCCGCAGCGTGTCTCCGTCACGATGGCCGACCCCAAACCCCGGAAAAGCTGCGTAAATTCCGCAACAGCAACGTGGAAGCGGGCAAGCGCGTGACTCATTGGGGCGCGGCCGATGACATTGAAGAACTGCGTGCAAGACTCGCAGACACGCGACTCGGCGCGCGCAGCTCGTGCTCTGAAGGTACTTTTGCGGATGCTCTCCCCAAGCGCGACCCCGGGTCCCTTGCCGAGTACATCCAGGACCGCAAGGAGTCCATCTACAAGACGAACCGCACCGAGCCGCTCGGCAAGCCGTACGTTCGAGGACACGACTATTCTAGTCTTGGCGAGCCGAAGCTTCTCGCCAAGGGTGCGAACGATGAGAGTGCAAAGGATCTCATTTACGCGCCCCAAGTCGAAGGCAAAGACCTTGCCCCGGAAGATGCTGCCGAGCTGCGCCGGCGTTACAAACTCTCGCACAACAGTTTTGAGCCAGGAGAGCAGCGGCAGCGCAACTACAATTGGAAGAGCATCAACCCCAAGAACCATCGCTTCGGGAGTGTCGACATGGGACCCAAGGACGAAGGCGTGGCGTATTGCCTCAAGGAGTCTGCCCAAACGGAAATCACCAACGTTGCGGTCGCAAATCATCGCGCCATCACTAGTGATGCTTTGGGCAAGCCCAAGTATCGTGGCAATGTCGACTCGGCAAGCATTCGCAAACTCGAGGAGCGGCAAACAATGCGACGATTGAATCCTGAGGAAGTGATCACCGCTCAGGACTGCATCCAAGGGAGCTACACGCTTGAGCAGCAGCTTCCAGACGAGGGACTCGGACGCGCGACGCGCCCGGGCTGGCGCAATGATACCTCGAGCGACCGTCGTTTCGGTGCCCCAACTGTGCGCACCGATATTCCTGCGCCCACGGTTCGTTCAGTCAGCGATGCTCAAAATTATGGCGATGACACAGACGCCGCAAAGCTCTTGTACCCGTCTCGCTTCGTTGCCGAGGGTGTCGACGACAGCGACTATGTGGATCCAATTGACCGCGAAGATATTCGCGACGTCATGGCTCGTATCGGTTACGAATACACGGACGATGAGTTTGAGCGCATTTTCCGGCGTGCTGCAAGTCTTGCTGGTGTTACCGACCTCGATGTCGCAAGCAGCGTGAACCAGCCGATTGTGTCAATTCAGGGTTTCCTTTCTGTTGCAAATGAGCGTTTCCGTGCGCTCGATCTCGGTACCGAGCCTGCATGGTGGGACGACGCGTAGTTATCACGAATTCATGTTTCCGTTTCTAATTCTTCTTGTTTCGGGTGACAATGAAAGAGCTTCTATTTCTTGTACGATAAATACGCGAACAAAAGGCCCGAAAGGCGCAAGTCAACTTGCACGTTGTCTGAAAACAAGTAACTCAGGAACCAGACAAAAGGCCGGTCATCACCAACAAAATTATGAGTACGTAGGGTTGGCGCATTGGTACGGTCATTGACCATGCTTCGACATCAGCATAGATTTTACGCAGGAATCAATGTGACATGAATCTACATGCAATCGGCCTGGTCTCGGGCTCGTTCGAGACATTTTACCCACCACATAGTCCTCTCCATCATAGCGAGAGAAGTGCTCGTAACATTTTCCTGTCGACAAATAGACAGACAGTCACATGCACGCACACACGGTGAATGCAGATAGAGATTGCAGACAAAGGCTACAGAAAGGCTGTGCCGCAGCAACTTCTCGCGTGAAAAGAGCAATGCATCATTTTATGACTACAGAAATATTCAAAGATTGGCTTAAAACTTGCCTTTGCCGCCCTTTGACTTACGTTTACGACGGGGACCCGGCGCGCCATCACCTTCGTCGGGTTCCCCGCGCGGAATAAAGGAGAGTTCCATGTTGCCTCCTTCAAGGCGCTCGAACTCCTTGTTTGCGGCCTCGTCACGCAGCTGCTCGCCAAGCGTCTTTGCCTTTGTTCGGCGCGACTTCTTTGCGGTGCCGCGCCGAGACCGACCCTCGTCGTCTTCAACATTGTGCTCCAAAAGTTTGGAAAAGTCGCCGTCTTCTCCGTCTTCACCGCGCTGTCCATGCGCCGAGATTTCGTCTGCGCGCATGATAACTTTGCGTTTCTTCTTGGCACTCTTTGGGGCGTTCGCCTTGGATTTAAAAACGCGGCGAGGCGCAGGGGGCTCATCGTCAGAGTCAGAGTCAGCGGCACCATGACCTGCGTTGTCTTCGTCGCTATCGATATCCCTGGCGGCTTGTTCAGCGCGCTCCTTGCGCAGTCCGCTGGGGAAACTCTGCTTGAATTCGCTCGCGTCCTCGTCGACCTGGAAGTCAGGATCCTCAAACATGGCTTTGAAGCGGTCATCTTTCGTGATGGCAAGAGGTCGCTTCTTGGACCTTTTCTTTGCCGAGGCGGCGTTGGCCTCTTCGTCAGAGCTCCAGGCCGCATCCTCGTCATCTTCTTCTTCGTCATCGTCATGTGCGTCCATGCCGTTGTCCTCGGCCTCGCGAGCCGCGATGCGAGCAGCCAAGTCGCGGTTGACCTTGGGTAGATTGTCGGGGAGTTTGCGCGAGATGCGCTGACCAAGGCGCTCCTCCATCTTTTTCCGAATACGTTCTTTGCGCCAGTCCTCGAACCCGAGCGGTTGGGAAATGGCCTTGACCTTGTTGTAAAGACGCATGTCAATAAAGAAGCCGTGCATGTAGGGGCGGAGAAGAGACGTTCCGAGCAGATTGGTGATGCCAAGGCGCTCGAGGTCGTTGTTGGTGACAAATTTGTAGTTTTCGTAGAGCTCCTCGGCAGAATGCGATTTCTCCTCGAGCTCCTCGGTGAGATTGTCCAGGAAGGATGCCCACTTGGGCGCCGCGCCAAGTCGAGGCACGTAGTAGCTCATGATGCGGTCCGTCTCACCGGGAGCGATAATGAGGCCGGAAGAAGGTTTGTGAATGTCCCCCTGAGGGACGACGAGAATATCGTTGACATCGGCTTGAGGCTCGATGTTGGCAAAACTGTCGCCAGAGTCGCGATACCAGAGTTTGATGGACTTGGCGTCTGCCGAGGCGATAATACGCCCCGGTGTGGTGAACTGCAGGCCAACGATAGGGAGGTCGTTGCGATGCTCCTTGCTAATGAGAGGTTTCGAGGAGCGCACATCGTAAACGGAGACGCGGCCAAGGCTGGTGCCAACGGCCATCATGAGGCCCGAGGCGTCGAAACGCACAACGCTTGCTTGTGCATTGCGTTGTTCGACGAGCCCGCCGGAGGCTTCAGGTCCGCTGACGTGGAGGGCCCCGACTTGCTTCCTGTCGCGCGTATCCCAACAGCTTACGACGCCGTCTTCGCCGGCGCAGGCGAGGAGCTGGAGCGGCTCGCAAAAGGCGAGCGAGTTGATACCCTCGTGCGAGGTCTCGAAGGGCGATAAGAAGTGGCCTTGCTCGAGGTCGATGCGGTAGAGGCTGCTCCCGGTGCCTCCGAGGAAGAGCTCGCAAGCGGCTGGGTCATAGGCCATGTCGCGGCCAAACTTGGGAATGCGAAGCATGTGGTGGCGACCATAGGCTGCGTGAAAGGCGACTGTGCGGTCATTGCCCAGAAAGACGAGCTTGGTGAAATCCGTGGAGAGGACCTGGACCTGAACCACCTCCGCGTCGAGATGCCTCTCGAACTTCATGGACAGCTCTCGCGTGTCGTAGACCTTGACCTGGGGCGGGTAGCTTCCGGTGGCGACAATGTATTCTCCGTCGGGCGAGACCTTGACTCTCCCGCTTGTTGCCGGAAAGTAGAAGTCCTGGACGAGTTCGATCCTGCGTCGGTATTCCTCATCCTTGGCAAGAGACTTGCGGTTCTTGTCCGAGATCCACTGCGGCAGCGTTTTGCCGACGTTCAGGTCGTACACCTTGACGCCCCCATGCTGCACGGCCTTCATCTTGCCTGCCTCGCCTCCGGTTCGCCACTCGCCTCGACTTGCTCGCCCAGGCGCTTGGTTCTGCGCGCTCCACTCCACTCCACTCCTCCTCGTCCACCCGCGGGCCCGAGGCACTTGATTCGTAAAAAAAAAAATATAAATCCCTGGGACCCTTAATTTTATTCTTTGCCCCGATGACGGAGAGTCGCACTTGCAATCGGACTCGCACTCGGACTCGCAGATGACGATCATTGTGATGATGATGATGATGATGATGATGATGATGAAGAGGAGGAGGAGGAGGAGGAGAGGAGGAGGGGGAGGAACGAGCTATGATGAAGGCGTGGCAGCTGGAGCTGGCCGCGGCGCGAAGAATGCGACGTTGCTGTCGCCGTCAGGGCTCCAGAGTCCGTTCAGGGTGCGGGCTAGCTAGCTAGCTAGCTAGCATCGTCGCATTGTCCCAAACGGTCGCGACCCTCCGGAACTCCGACGCAATCATAATGCGATCGACCACTGTGACGACGAAAGGAAAGCCTTCCAAGCCCCCTGCCGCTCGCTCGCTCGCTCGCTCGCTTGCAGTCGCACCTTCGCCTTGCTTGTCGTTGCTGTCGAGCATCGCACACCCACCCACCCACCCCCACCCACCCACCCACACGGTGACCTCTCTCACGCGCCGCCCGCTTCCCGACCGACCGCCTCCAGAGGTGGCCGACCGACCTCCCGCCGACGGCGCGCCAGCGCCAGCGCCAGCGCCAGCGCCAGCGCCAGCGCCGACGAGCTTGACTCCGAGCGAGCGCTCGGCAGCGGCGCGGCCGCTCGACCTCGCGTCTCCCTCGACGCGGAGTCCTTCCTGACGCGGCTATCGTGACCGCGGCATCATGGCTGGCAGCGCGCTCGACGATGGCGCGGCTGGGTGTTGCTTGCTTGGTCCTTCAAGACGCGCTCGACGCGGACCTCGCGTCTCGGCCGTCGTCGCCTCAGGCAGGGCAGTCTCAGGTCGGCTTGACCGCGAGCGACGCGGCGACGCTCTTGGGCGGCGGCGCAAGGCGCAGCACTAAATGACAACTGCGGCAAGACCAGCACCAGATCCGACGGCGGCGCTGCGCAGCCAGGTGTCCGTCTCGGGACCGCCCTGCGCGAGATTCCAAGTTCGCCTTTGGCTCTATCCTGCGTGCCGGCACTTTTTCGATCGACGAGCGGGTTCGACGCGCCCGACTTCGAGGCACGAGCGAGACGCCCGCAGACCTCGCCGTCGCAGCCGTGCGTGCGTGCAGCAGCCGCAGCAGCTGCAGCTGCAGCTGCAGCTCTGTCCGTTGACGCAAGAAAAGATGCTGCAGCGCAGATGAGGTCGATTGAGTAAAGTGAGAGATTACTGCACGCACAGCGAGCCCGACTTCGTGCTGGAGCGGGCTTACTACTGGCAACGCTCGAGTCATACGTAGGACTTCTACCCATCTCTAGCGGCCTTCGGCCCACGGGGCCTCCCACCTCGAGTCTGCGCTGCACCGCAAGCGCAGGAACTCGAAGGTAGGTGAGTGACTCCGCCATTCACAGTCAGAACCACCGCGAGCGAGCGAGCGAGCGATCGATCGATCGATCGATCGACCGCCATTGCTCGACCGACCGACCGAACGACCGAACGAATGACGGAAGATCAAACAAAAGCCCTCCTCGAAGAAACTCCAACTTGCCTCGCTGCTGCCCAGCATCAAGAACGAGGCCGCCTCGACCTTCTTTCCATCTTTCTTACTTTCCCACGCCGTCGATGCCCATCATCACCTCGTTCATCTTGCACGTCGTAGGCAGGCAGGCCGCAGCCCCACGTTATATCCATCCTAGCCTCAGCTCGTAATCCGCCCAGGGAAAAGGGAAAACCTCTCATCCTCGCCATCGCTCGCCAGGCCGCCGCTCTTCCGCCTCCTCCTCCTCCTCGTCCCTCTCCTCGTCCCTCCCGCCGGCCTCGAGGCGCGCCTTGCCTCCGCCGCGTGCGTGCGTGCGGGAGGCGCGGCCTCTCCTCTCCTCCCTCGCTCTCTGTGCTGCCTCCGCAGGCAGGCAGGCAGGCAGGCAGGCAGGCAGGCAGGCCGGCGCAAGTGCGGTATCCGCGGCGCAAGTGCGGTATCCGCGGCGCAAGTGCGGAATGGGCCGCGCACAGTGGCGGCGGGCGGCCAGACAGGCAGACAAGACAGACCAGACGAAAGCAGAGAGCAGCCAGACAGACAGACAGACAGACAGACAGACAGACAGACATAGCAGAGGCGCCGCCCGCGCCGCGAGCCCAGCGGCGGCTGCGCTGCTGCCGCGCGGAGCCCGCGGCGCTCGCGCAGGCGGCCGCGGCGACCTCCGCGCGCGGCGTCCCTCCCTCCTCCCTCCCTCCCTCCCTCCCTCCCTCCCGCGGCGCCCGCGCAGAGGAAGGAGGGAGGCGGGCGACAGAGAGAGAGAAGGAGAGAGAAAGAAAGCGAGAAGAAGGGACGCGCGAGGAGGAGATCGCCTCGCCTCGTCTCGCCGAGGCGCCGCGGCGAAGCGCCCCGCCCGCGCGCGCGGGGGCGAGCGGGCGCGCGAGCGAGCGAGCGGGCGGGCGGGCGGGCGAGAGCGCGGCCAGCGAGGACGGCCGCGCCGCGCTTCGCCGCGCTCCGCCGCGCGAAACCAAATCGCGCGCCCGGAGAGGCCCGGGCCACGGGCTCCGGGCGGCCAGGGCTCCCGCGCCGGGTCTAGACCGCCTCGGCGCCTGCGCACGCCGCGCCTCGCGCGCGGCCCAGCCCAGCCCAGCCCTGGTCTTCTCTGCCGGCTCGCGCGACCTCGCTTGCTCACTCACGCACTCACGAACTCGCGAGCGGAAGAAATCGCGGCGGACGCTACGACGACACCGTCGGGCCCTCGAGCCCGACTCCCGCGCAGCTCGCTCGTGCTGGTCCCCGCTCGCTCCCTTGCGCGCGCGTGAAAGGCGTCCGCGATGGAGCCCGAGTCGATCGCGGCCGCCGGCGGCGTGCGAAGACCCCGCAGCGAGATGGCGTCCGCGATTGCGAGCAGCTTGCGAGAGTACGTGGAGCACAGGCAGCTGCAGCTGGACGCGTCAATACTTAACACAGATGCAGGCATGTCAGAAACCGTGCGCGGCGCAGTGCGCGTGATCCAGAACCTCGGCGGCGACGTGGAGTCGTTCCTCGCTGTGGATCTCGCACGCTTCCCACCATACTTTGGCCGCGCTATTGCCTGCAAGGCGAGCTACCAGATTCTTTTACAAATTGGGCGCGAACACAGAGCTGCAGAGGAGCTTCCGTGGCTCGAGTTCTGCAATATTCGTTTCAAAGGCTGGGACAAACTCCCGGCCGCCACCATGGCGTCTGTATTCCCGCCATGCCAATTCTTTTATTATATGCTCGTCGCGCTGAACGGCGCAACCCTCAACAGGGACCCCATTGGCTCATGCATGTATACCATTGGCGGCAACGACACAGACGATGTTCGCCCGCCTTCACCAATCGAGGCTTTGCGAACAATTGCACAGGATTCCATCACAGATACAGACGCGGATGCCAACCCGAGGAGGAACCGTCGGCTCGAGGAGAACCCAAGAAACGTTGAATACGGTGACAACAACGACGACGACGATGATGACAACGGCGACATCGATAGGGACGACGATGAGGTTGCCGCGTACAGCGCGAATTGGGCCACCGACGCGAGCGAAAGAGGCAAAGCAGAAACAGGGAGAAAACGCGATGTCGACGATAGTGCCATCCGAGAAGACGAGGAAGACGTTGAGCTCAAGGGCATGGAGCCTGGCATCGCATATCTGCCCCGAGACAGCTTGCACGAACAGGCGCACTCCTCACGTCGTTTCGACGAGAGCGAGCAGGCATGGAATTCCCCGCGTGCCGACGGGTGGGCCTCTCAGAACAACAGTAGCAGAAGCAGCAGTCAAGGCGAAGGTAGCAGCAACGGCGGCAGCGGCAATCACGCTGAGCCCAGAGGATGGGGGACCGGTGCAAGCGCGCGAGGGCGAGCGAGTCCTTCGAGTCGATTAAGTGGAACTCACGAAAGTCTCGTGGCGCCCAGCGCCAGCATCACAACGTACAAAGATCATGCCGAAGACCTTGTCGAGCAGATGCTCGGTGCTCGAAGCGGCGGATCGCAAGGGCGCGTGAGCAAGGCAAGGTCGCCCTCCGTGGAGGAGCTTGTGACTGAATTTCGCTCGATGAGCGTCGAGGAAATGGCCGATTTGATTGAAGTGAATCATCTTCTCGAGTACGATGCGGACCGCGCTTCCCAGCTCGCTCTCGAGTGGGACCTCGAGTCTGGTCGACAGAGCCAGGACCTGAATTCGCCAGAAACCCAAGCCATGCAGGAGAGTGAGCTCGCCGAAGCGGAAGAGGCGTGCGACGTAGGTGCCGCTGCCGCGCTCGCAGATCAACGCGGAGACTTTCCATCCCTGTTCACACTTTCGCTCCGCTCTTTTGTACGGCACAAGGTCGATCTCGGTGACCTTCCCGAGTACATTGTCGAGATGGTCATGAGCTACTTGCTCGTGGCCGTAGACCTAGGGACTTTGGACATGCGCGCGTGGCCGTCGGGAACAATGTTGGAGCTCGCGCGCCGCGCACCGGGCCATCTGCTCATGGATATTCCGCACGAAAACCGAGCGGAAGCCGAACAGCCATGGGAAGCTTTCTGCGAGGTGCGTTTTGGGCCAGACTATCTGTCCGTCATCAACCCTGGGATTGCGCAAATTTTCACTCCGTGTAGGATATTCTACCTCCTCTTGCAGAGGGAGGCCTTTTAGCTTGTCGTCATCGTCGTATGAGGGTGGACGATAAGCGCATCGAGATCGCTATGATCATGGTGCCAGATTTGTATAGTTTCTCATCAGTGTGACGGTGCTTTCTGTCTCACAATAGAATTGCGAGAAACAAGACCTGGTTGCAATGCTCGTATGGATGCAACCTTTATGTTGTATTGCTGATTGTTGTTATTGGCGGTCGTTGCGCGTTCAAAATTCGACCGACAGACCGTCAAGCATAAATGAACAAAGGATGACAGAAGATGATGAAGGAGATGTTGCAATGGAAACGGATTTTTTTGAGTGTTACAAACGTCAGATTAAAACTTGAGAGAGAGGAACAAGAAGACGTTAAAAGTGCTGCTCCACAAGGAAAAGAAAGAGTGTCTAGACTTGAAACGCGCACGCATGCAGAATCAAGTGCGCCCGCGCTCATAAGTGCATGAAAATGCCGAGGCCTGAGCTGATGGGCTTTGTTTCTTTGCAGGACTTTGACGCAAGAGGCACTTGGGTATCGCCTGCCTTCTCAGTCACCGCAGTATCCGCCTCTGCGTCCAGACATTCGAAACATCAAGGGAAAGAACGAGCTGGTATACAGTTCCAAATGAGATTCAGGAGGAACCTTCCGCTTCGGTGCTTCTCTGTCTCTTCGCCTTTGCTATGAACGGAGACGACAAATTAGGTAGGCCAGACATCAAGAATGAGACATTGTTCTCTCTCAGACTTCGTCCTCATTCAAGAGCATGTTGGGAATGCCGTTCGTGATGGTGAACTTGCGTCCCGACTCCGGGCAGATGAGGGCACCTTCGACCACGACAACCTCAAGCAAGGCGCGGTGAAACTTTTTCAAAAAGTCCTCCTGCTCCAAGAGCTCGGGCGTAACAGCCTCGGGGAGGCCCTCCTCGCCAAGTTGCGCGGCTGCAGCCCGAAACACGGGCCATTCGAGCTTTTCCACGATTCCTTGCAAAAAGGCTGGGTTCATCTCCGTCTCGCGGATCTCCTTGGTCGTCACCTCAATTTTGAGAGGATAGCCGTTGTTGACGCCCTTCACATTGCACTTGAGCATGTTGTGCGTAAGGAGCTTCATCTTGACCACAACGACGACGACGACGACGACGACGACAACGACGACGACACAAGCAAAGAAAGCTAGCGGATGATGATCTACGACTCGATCACCTTTCTCAACTCAGAATCACGCCACGCGCCGTCCAGGATGGCGTCTCGCGGACAGAAGAAAAGAGGAGAGCGCAGCAAGGGGTCTGCGTCGCGAAATGACGGAGCACGCGGCTTCCCGACGAAAGGTTCTTCCCTTGGTCGACGAAGCAGGAGGAGCAGCACCACCAGCAGACAGTTCTGCGATGGCCTCGGCCAGTGATTTCCTCTTTTTTTTTTCCTTTTTTCCAAGCACTCCCCATGTTCCCGCATTTGTACGCGCAACCCATTTCGATGTACGAAAAAGGGTTCTGCAAAAAACGACCGAAGTTGAACTTCGAAAGGCGTCTCTCTCGCTTTTATGATCGACGGGGTCGCTCGCTCCTCGCGCTGCCGACTAGACCGTAGTGAGCTTCGAAACGAGAGAACACCCTGCAGAACCCAAGCTTCAAGCGCCTGGGGTGCAAAGGTCGGTGCTGTCCGGACTCTCGAGGGCGCAGACAGGCTAGGCTCTTGCGCCTTTTAAGGACGCATCATACAGGGAGCGAGTGAGTGGGACGCGACGCCGCTACTACGACTACAATTGAAGGAACTCAATCAAGCTCGAAGAATGATTCCGGTAGGGCATCAGCTCGCTCGTACGCCTGTACAAGCGCAAGTTCAGACGCAGACAAAGCGTGAAGAACAACGAGCACGCAACGCTGCAAATGAAAATGAAAGTCGTGCACTACGCGGAAAGACACAAAGGTCTCCAGACTGGTCTGCCTTTTCCGAACTTGTCCTTCCGGGTCGGAAACCTCTGCAGAACATTGCCGTCAACCAAGGCGACGCTGTAATCAATAATCATGGTACCAAACGGCCCAATCGAGTCGACAACGTCCAGCCAGCGGAGTACACCAAGCGCCACAAACCACTTGACGCGCGCGCACAACGCAACGCCGTTCCTTTAGGGAATTCCCTCGCAAGAACGCCTCCCAATCCTCCCGAGAATGCTCGCACCGCGTCATCATCGCTTGTGGCGGAACACAGACCTCTTGCGAAGTCGGTGACAAATGTTCCCTTTCGTAATACCATCTCTACAGGCACGGGTCTTGCGAGGACACCACTCAATAGTGCATCAATGCAATCAATTGCCAAACCCGAGAAGGCAACGGTTCCACCACGAAACATCATTCCCTCCGGCACTGGACTTGCGAGAACCCCACTCGCAACCGCAAGTGCCCCGCACAACGAATCAGAGTCTACAAAGGCTCGCGTCCAACCGCGTAACATCATTCCCTCCGGAACCGGACTCGCAAGGACTCCAATTGTGAGCGCATCCGCACAAACGGAAACCAGCGTTATCGCACAAGGTCCTTTCGACCATGGCACCGTTAACGCCCAACCCGCGCAACACACAAAGCCGCGTAACATCATTCCATCCGGCTCTGGACTTGCGAGAACCCCTCTCGCAACCGCAAGTGCCCCGCAGAACGAACCAGAGTCTACAAAGGCTCGCGTCCAACCGCGTAACATCATTCCATCCGGAACCGGGCTCGCAAGGACCCCAATCGTGAGCGCATCCGCACAAACGGAAACCAGCGTTATCGCACAAGATCCTTTCGACCATGGTACCGTTAACGCCCAACCCGCGCAACACACAAAGCCGCGTAACATCATTCCATCTGGAACCGGGCTCGCAAGAACTCCTATTCTTTCAAGCGATGGTACTCTTGTCAACTCGCTTGATCGACACCATGAAAGTACAGCAATCGCCCCTCTCCAACGACATGCAACTGGAAACTCGACTAAAGCGCTGCGAACAGAGGACGGTAACTTGGAACTGTCTGCGCTCGGCCAAAAAACTCCAATGCTGACAAAGCCTCGCAATTGGATCCCCTCAGGCACTGACTTGGCAAGAACCCCGAACTTGGGCGACACAGTAGAGGCAAGGGACTCGGTTAGGACTTTCCAAACTGAGAGCGTCACAGCGCCGGCACCCCCACCTCAGGCAATCGAAAGCAAGGCCCGCAAGATCATGTCCTCCGGAAGCGGCCTCGCAAGAGCGCCTGTGCTTCCTGGCAACGTTATAGGTGCAGCAGCATCGGCGCAGGCAAGGTCGACTCCTTTGGCAACCAGCACCGAAGTTGGCGCCGAAACTGGCATCTCCTTGAAACCTCGCAACGTCATCCCATCGGGAAGAGGACTTGCGCGGACTCCTCTTGACAAGGTACCTCGCGCCGCAGAGCCCCAAATCCCTGTTGCGGAGCCGGCATCACTAAACGAGCAGCCACCGAAACAACGAAACGTGATCCCTTCAGGAAACGGTCTCGCGCGTACTCCAGTTCAGGCTGATGACGCTTCGCAAATTCCAACTAGTGACTCGACTCACGCCGCCGCTACTAGTGTTGCAAACGGCGATGTATCTGCGGTGTACGAAGCCAAGATTCCTCGCAATGCGGTTCCTTCAGGAAAAGGTCTTGCAAGGACCCCCAGCGTGGCAACATTTTCACAATCATTATTATTGGCATCTTCTAAAGTAGTCGACGACACAATGCCAATAAACGACGCCGTCATGAGGACGCAAAATGTGATTTCTTCAGGCAAGGAAATTGGTAGAACCCCTCTTTCTGTTGATCGTGCGTCTCAAGAGCAAAGTTGTGCATCGACGTCGACGCGGAAAGAAGTATCGTCACTAACGAACACTAGCGGAGCTACCAAGCACGAAGATTCCTTTCCAAAGAAAAAGGAAGATTCTGATAATGCCAAGGAACCAAAGGAAAACATCATGAGCAGTGGAAATAGAAACTTGCAGACGCGAAGCCCGCTTCAAGCCACCAACGAGACGGCTTGGAAGGAAGACCTTGCAGCTGGCGACTCAAAAAGCCGCCTGAAAGGCGAGGAACCCCAATTGAAAGGCAAAACACTGGACAGAGGCGAGCAGGGCGAGGAAGCCCAGTTCCTGAGAGATTCTTTTTCTTCTTCATCGATCGAGTCTCCTCGCTCCGCATCGCAATCAAATAAAGTTGAGGACATTTTTGAGCACAAGGAAAATGAAGGCAGTTTGTCGGCAAGCATGGATCAGGGCACAATCGAAATTGCCAGTCCAGTCTCGGTTGCAGCCAGCTCGCATGAGCTTGAGATGGGCTCGCCCGGGACATTCGCCTCGGGCAGATCTGTTGCGGATAGCGCGTCGTCGTCCCCCATGCATCAAATTGACAGTGACGAAGATGCAATTGTCAACGCTGACCAAGCTTACATTCGGCATTTGAGCAACGTCAAGAAGCTCGAGCACATCCGCGAAGAGCTGCATACCCTTCGGCGTCGCTACAAGGAAGTTAGCCAACATGCCGACGAGGTGGAGTACCGCGCAGAGCGGCTGAACGAATCAGCAGAGGATGCCTCGCGTCGTCTTGCACACGCCACAGAGTGGTTGCGGCAGGCGGGATTCCTGGCCGAGGGTGAGGACCTTTCTCAAGTCGAATCGTTGCGGACTTTGAGCAATGGTCGACTCGGCGAGGCGATTCACAAGATTTCCGAGGAGACGGAGAGTGCCCGCGCAGCGCAGCGCAAACGAGCTCGTGTGCTGCGTCGCGCTCGTGAAGAGGCTGCCAAAGTCGAGGTAGGAACTCCTGCGTTCGAGAAGTTGGAGAGGGCGCGCGACGAGCAGGCAGCGCTTCGCGCACGTGCGCAGCAACAGTCGCAGACAATTCGTAGTATTGAGATGAAGATGCGCGATTGCGATTCTGCTCTTTCTACCCCGGCACGTGAGCTCACGGATCACGAGATGCGCGACTTGCGTCAGGAGCAACGTCATCTTCAACAGCGTAAGTTTATTCATTCTGCAAGTGGGGGAGAGGGTGAGGGGAGCGATCAGAGGGAAAGGAAAGGAAAGGAAAGGAAAGGAAAGGAAAGGAAAGGAAAGGAAAGGAAAGGAAAGGAAAGGAAAGGAAAGGAAAGGAAAGGAAAGGAAAGGAGCGAGACATCACTGACCAAAAGAAAATCTCGCTCATTCGATCGCTTGCTCGCTCGTTCGCTCACGCTCGACACAAAATAGAACTGAGCTCGCTACATGCAGCCCAGCACACTGACAAGTCGGAAGCCACCGCACGCGTGCTCCTGCGACGCGTCGAAATGTTCGTCCTGCGATACGAGACCTTGCGTCGAACCGCGCGCCTCCTTCGACGCTGGCGTTGACTCGCCAAAATCAAGTCTTTGTCCATAAAATGTCCCACCAACAATTATAAAGAACCTAAATTGTCCCTGTGCCACCATGCCCGTCGCGGCCCATGAGATGAGCAGCCGGCATGACCGTGCGAAAGAAAATCTCTCGCGCAACCCCAATCTGCGCAACCCAACTGCTGCATCGACTTGGGCGCTCTGTCGCGCCGAAGAGCGGGAAGCCCTAGTCTGTCCCGAGCGGCGGCGGCGGCCACCTTACCGCGCGCATGGCGACCCCTGCTGGCGCACGGGCCCCGTAAGGCGAGCGGGCTCGCGCGGCCGCTCTGGCCCGCTCTGGCCGCGCGCAAGTGCGCTTTGCGCGGGCGCAAGTGGCGGGTCGCGAGGCGCAAGTGGCGGGCCGCGCGAGGCGCGCAGTGCCGCGAGGCCGGCCTGCCGGGGCAGAAGAGGGGCCCTCGGGGGGCGCAAGTGCAGAATGCGCGGGCGCAAGTGGAGAATGCGCGGGCGCAAGTGCGGAATGGGCCGCCGGGCGCAGGCGAGCGGCGCAAGTGGGCGGCGCGCGGAAAGGCGACTTGCGGCGCGAGGAAGGGCGACTTGCGGCGCGGATAGGCGACTTGCGGCGCGCGGATAGGCGACTGGGGCGCGCGCGCGGATGGGTGGCGCAGAGAGAGGCGGGGAGAGGCGAGGGGAGCAGGAGCCGCGGGAGAGCAATTAGCCAATCGCAGCGACCGAGGAGACCGCGGTACACGCCGGGGTGGAGGACGCAGCGCTAGCTAGGCAGGAGCAAGACTCGCAGGAGAAGATGGCCGAGCAGGATGAGGTGATGGAGGAGGTCGAGGAGTCGACGCCCGCGGTGGAGGAGATCCCCGTGGAGGACCTCACGCCCATGACCGCGCTCCAGGCGGTCCTCAAGAAGTCCATGTACAACGACGGCCTCCGCCGCGGCCTGCACGAGTGCGCCAAGGCCCTCGACAGCAAGGCCGCGCGCCTGTGCTGCCTCGCCGAGAACTGCGAGGAGGACGCCTACAAGAAGCTCATCGTCGCGCTCTGCGCCGAGCACGACGTCCCGCTCATCAAGGTCACCGACCGCAAGGAGCTCGGCCAGTGGTGCGGTCTTTGCAAGATCGACGCCGAGGGCGCCCCCACGCGCGTCGTTGGCTGCT
The DNA here is from genome assembly GCA_003116975.1 of Aurantiochytrium sp. KH105. NCBI lineage: Eukaryota > Bigyra > Thraustochytrida > Thraustochytriidae > Aurantiochytrium > Aurantiochytrium sp. KH105. The sequence goes on from BGKB01000001.1 coordinate 46,137, forward strand.
CGTGCGCCGTTATTACTGACTTCGGGGAGGAGTCGCCCGCGCTCAACTTTCTCCTTGACTACCTCAAGAACGCCTAATCGAGCTTGACCTTCTTTTCCTTTTTCTCTTATATCGTTTATCTTTGTTGCGCGTCCTCTTGTCTCGCCACGTGCATGCGCCTGTGCCATGCCATGCCATGCCATGCCATGCCTCGCTATGCCTTTCTGATCCTTCTGCGTGGCAGACGTAACCAGCTTCAAATAAAGAGAACGAACAAAGACCGTTTGCAGAATCTATCAAGGCTTAGCTAATCTGCCCCCACCTTGACTTTCCTTGCGCTCGCTTGTTTTTCCGGCACCTGATAAAATCTGCTCTCTCGCATCGCAGAAGGTAGCTGATCTGCCCTGCGTTGACTTTCCTTTGCCTGTGATGTCGAGGTCTAGAACAAATTCTTAAAAAGCAAGGAAGCAATCTGCTGCTGCATGTACGTACACATGTTTCAATGTGAACAATGTGAAGGCAAGTGCCTTCACCAATCAAGTTTGAGCAAAAACGACTTTGATTCTACATGAAAATTCACCTACGCGGCTTTTCAATTGCGCTTGGCCGAAGCATTCTGATATCTGACAACGTACAATTGTGACCGCAGCCAGTCGGACACGTCTTCTCCGTGCGAAACCACTCCGTCATGTGATCGAGGTGACCTGCATGACCACAACCTTGGCACCACACATAGACGCCCTTAACGACCTGCTCGCAAATGGCACAACGACTCACGGTGTGCTTGCACGTTTCGCAGATTCCGGTGAAGACCGTGTCAGCCATAATGAGGTTCTTCTTGTTCGTCTGAAAGCAAAAGCTACAACCTTCTGCGACCATGCTCGACATTTGGTAGCATCGCTCCACCTCTGGGTCGTTGCACGCAGAGATGACGCGCGCGGCCACCGAGAAGACACGCAGCTGCTGCAAGAGATCCACATATGAGCACAGCCACATGCGCTTCTTGGACGAGTCCACCTCGGGCTCAAGGAGGTCCCCAAGAACGAGCAAGAGCATCGAGCACGTTTGCACGTCACCATTGTCCGCGTGATGCTCCAAAATGTCGTGCACGAGGTCCGACTTGAGCTTGCTTGTGTTTTGTGTAACAATGTGCAAAGGCGACAAAATCACCTCACCCTTTTCAAGGGCGTGCTCAGACATGCCGAGCCAGCTCAGGGGCGGTGGGGCCCCGCTCAGAGGGTTCAAAAGCACCGAATCCACATCAGAAGGTCGTACACCGCCGCCCATGTCAATGCTTGCATTCATATGATCCCGATCAAGACCTGCAATGTCGTCGGCAGCACTCATGGCCCCGACCGAGTGTCTGTCGAGCTGGCCGACGCCAAGCTGACGCGAAACTTCATCTTCCGCCGCATCGTCACGAGCATCGGGAACATCACCATAGTTCATGGATCCGCGGCTCGACCGATGGCTGGTCTCCGTCAGTGCTCGCTGGCGATGACGATGTCCGACCTCCGGGGACACAGTTTCGCTCTCGAACGTGTGCCCCGAGCTCAGCGAAGAGCTGCGCGAAAATTCCAGGTACTGCGCACCTTGTTCTTGCAGCGAAGAATGATGCGAAGGCGCGTAGCCGTCGTGGATCATGTTGGTCGGTTCGAACACTGCCAAGGTGGCCACTGGCCCCGACACAGGAGACTGCACTTGGAGCTGCATTTGCGTCGAGTAGATCTGTTGGTAATACTGTACAAACTTTCGCCGTCTTTGCATTCGGTGAAAGCGTCGCAGCTTCTGGTGGCCCTTGGACATGGGCTTCTCCGGCACAAGAGGCTTGGCGAACTCGATCGCATCGTGCAGCTCCTGTACGTCATCCTCTAAATTTTTGGTCCGGAGCACGAAATTTGCGTCGTCAACAGGCACAGCGCGACTCAGCCTGCACAGGAGATTGATGCTCTCAGGTCGCCAAAGTTGCGTTCGCCCCGTTCCAATTGAGAACGGCGTGGAAAGATCCACTTCTTGCGCGCTCACGGATACCTTTCCAGAGCCTGAAAGGCCGCTGCGTATTCGCTCTGTTGCTTCGGCGTCGGCCTCTGCATCTTCCAGCATCGAGCCTGCGGCCCCAACCGAGGACGCACTGTCCACTCCCACAGATCCTGAGCGCTGCCTCACATGTCCACGCACTTTGGGGTCGAATATTTGACCGCCACCGCCGCCGCCGCCGCCGAGTCCGCCTCGGCTGTCGTGGTCGCTCGAAGCTTTGCCCTCATCTGCAATGCTGTTGGCTCCCGATGAAGACGTGCTTATCTGAGCGCGAGACGCGTTTGAATGCACGCGTGGTCTCCCGATGGGCAAATGAGAACCAGGTCCCCAGGCGTCTAGGGCATTTGCCCATCGCGACGCGCTACTCGCGCTATGCGTCCGTAAGTGCTTGGGTGCCAAAGTGCTCCCGCGGGGCGACATGGGCGGCGGCGGCGTTCCGTGCCGTCTTGGCGACGTTGGCAAACCACCACCTACCATGCCGAGACCGCTGCGACTCCGCCCAGGGCTCAAGCCAAAGAGATCATCGGGTCCTGATGCCTCGGGTTCGTGACTATTTGCGCGTTGCACCGGACCCATAAAGGTGTCACGCGAGGAATGGCTATCAAAGCTCAGCGTCCTGGAGCGCCGAAGTGGTTCCGCGACCTTAAACACCTGGCGCGCCTTCTCGCCACCGTCCAAGTGAACACTTTGCGGAGCATACTGCATCATAATGAGACGCCAAATTTGCGCCTGCGTGCGTGCGCCTGCAGCGACCGCAACCCCTGCATTGTGCTCGCAGCATGCCGTAAGGGCCGCTTGTTTTAAGAGCATCTTCTCGCGTGCTTCGTCGAAATCGGAGTGTTCCTGCGTGTCATGATGTGCGTCCAAACTTGCTGCGCCGTACGGCTGGGAGAGCATTTTACGGTATGCTGTCTGCGCAGAAGCCACGCCGTCGACCGTAGACACAACAGGAGGAGCGAGAAGCTCGGCGGCGCTCGCTTGAGGCGCGGACACCGCGCGCCCACCTTCATGTGTGCCCTTGACATGATTGATCCCAAACGGCGCGGTGTTTGCGTCGTGATGATTTGTGTGAGACTGCGTCCCTGCCCCGAGCAGCGAAAGGTGGCGAATCCGGTGCTCTTCGAGCAAGCGCATGCCTTCCGGACTTTCGCGCAATGTGCTTGGCGTCACATATCCCTGTGCGAGAGCGATGAACTGTTCCGCATTGAAACCAAAGATCGGGTCCGAAAATGAGCCGCCCGGTCCTGCCGATGGCATATCTTGGGTGCTCCTGGGCGCGCCCAAAACATTGACTTTGTTGACGGGACGGGAGGTCTGCTCTTCGGGCTCCAGTAAGCGATTGACCAAGAGTGCATCCTCGAGACGCGACGAAGGAATCTTTTCGTACACTGCAGCTAGACGTGACTTGACCGAGAAACTGATGGCATTGGACCGAAACTTTTGCAGCGGCATGTTTCCCTTTGCCAGACACCGGATTGTGACCTTGCCGCCTGCGCTGCAACACAAGAGAGACCCCCAGCTAAGCTTGCTTGCTTCCTCGGAACGATGGCGGTGTCTGAACTTGCGGAAACGCTTCCGTTGCTGGGCTTGCTGCTGTTCCAAGTTCGACTCATGATTATACTCGTTGCCTGCACGTAGTGCGCTGTTGGTGCGATGTGTCATGACCGACTCGGCAAGGGAATGCGTGGGGCTGGGGGCTCGTCTGGCGCCCATCGCCGAGAGCACAGGACTATGCGTTCGTCTCATCCCCGCGACGTCTGAGTTTGCCCCGGGTGGGGCTGCATTCAGCTGGGAGGGAGGCGCTTCTCCAGCGGGAATGGCATCGATGGGTGTAAAACGATTACGATCTGGCGCTCGCCGGTTGCCCGGAAGGCGAGCATAAGGATTGGTCGGATCCTGGAGTTGTCCAGTCGTATTCCACACGCTTCCCGTGTCGCCTCCGTACTCGCTCCCATTCGCATCGTCCAAAAGGTCAATTTCTTCATCTTCTTGGCCCGACCACCAAACCGTAGAGTAAAGCGTAGATCCGACGATGTCGTTGGGGTCGAGGAAAGTGTCGAGCCAAAGAAAACCATTGGCGGAGTCGTCGAGCTCGCAAGCGAGAATCGTTGTCAATGGCACATGTGGCTCAACAACGTTCCAGAGCTTTAGGTAGGGCGTTTTCAGCGAGCTGGCCACGATTTGATAAGGATGCCCAGGCCGCCAGCGAGCACGCATGACCTGATCGTCGGCAACAAACTCATACAAGGGTCGGCTGTGAGATTTACGTCCCTTTCCCCGTCTCCTCCCCGCAGCAGACGCGTCCGTAACACTGGACTTGATTGAGCCTTGCGATTCGCCGCTCTGCCGACGCAAATGACCGCCGGCGCGTTCCGATGCTGCTGGGCGTTGACGTGCTGAGCCCAAAAGTTGTGTTGGTGATGCGTCCTTCGAGCCAGCCAAACCTGCCTTGGCAATTGAGCCCCCCCCGAGGCTTCCTTCAGCAGAAGAAGAGGTGCCCGAGGAGGACGCAGGCGGCGCTTTAGTGTCTGCGTTGTGCTCTTCCTCCGCGGACGTTGTTGCGGCCGTATCCCAGACCTTGATCCAGCCGTCACTACCACCGCTAGCAAGGAGATGATTCACCTCCGGGTTCCAGTCGACCGAGAGGGCTTCTGCAGGCTGATGTGCGCGGTACGTGTGAACAGCCTTGGAGTTGTGCCGCACGTCCCACACTTGCACAACGCCGTTCGAAAAGGCTGCAGCAAAGAAAGGCGTGGCTTGCTCTTTGCGAAACTGCAAATCGCGAACCATTTGCTGCTTGGGTGTGATTGTAAAGTTGGCGTGCGACTTGACGCGAATGTCCCAGAACTTGATCGTGCGATCGTTGGATCCTGTAAGAAGCGTCTCACTGTCATTATAATGCCAAGCAAGACATCCCACTGCCTGGCTGTGTTCGCGCAAGACCGTGTCTGGTTTCCACTGACCAGGACTACCCTTGGCTACGTTAATGTCCCAGATGCCTACGGCACCGCTGGAGCTGGTGGTGGCAAGCACGTGGGCGAGCTCGAGTGTTGGGTTGAACTTTACTTTCAAAACGGGCTTGAGCATACCCACGGACTTGCCGCCGTGCTTGGTGTCCTTTAAGATGACCATTTCCTCCTCTTCGAGAGTGCGGTACTTGTTTGACAGTCGCAGCAAGCTCAGCTTGTTGTTTGCGCCGACGGCCACGACCTGTTGGTCGGCACTTATATCTACGCTGTTGGCCACGCCCACATCCATGGTCAGCTCATGAGCCCAGGTATTTACGACCGGCCCTGGGCCTGCAGCTCCGCTCGCGCTCGCGCTGCTGCTGAGAGCGCCGGGGCGCCCGCTATCCGGCGCCATCCTATCTTTGTCAAGTTTGGTCTATCTTGCAATCGTGTCACGCGAGCCAACCTCGCCAGACAGCGAGGCAGATTGACAGACAGACCGCGCTGCTGAGGGTAGACGGACACGTAGACGCGCGGGGCAAGCGTCTCGCCGCACACGCGCCTTGAGGACCTGGGCCCCAGCGCACGGACTTTGCGTGTCTTTGCCGCGGTTGGTTGATTTCCCAGGCTCCCCCCAAAAAGGAAAAGACAAGAGAAAATCAAAAGAAAAAGATTCCTTCTTCTCAAAACTTGGACGAGAATAATCGAGCAGCTTCGTAAAGAAGTGGTTGCGCTCAAACAGAATTTCCTTGCGCACATAGTATTGAAGTAGAGCGAGGTGATATGCGCAAGTCAATTGGCCGACGCCAAGCCCCGGCCAATGCAGAAGTTTGGCGTGAGCTGAGTGAGCGGAAGCAATTATGCTTTGATTCCCTCAAGAATCCAGACATCCAGCACACAAAAGATGCCTCGAGCTTGCACATAATATTGTAATCGTTTTCCTTTTTTACACATCAAAACCCGACATTGATCATTCCATGGATTCTCTTTTGAATAGCCTGAATCAATCTTTCTCTCTAGTTTAACCTGTATGTTACAAATGCAAAGCAAGCTGGCTGATCTACCAAAATACCCTTGCTGCGGACGAACAGAAAGCACATTTACAACAAGACCAGCGCGTTACGGTCTTGATGCACACCATTGATCGTTGGCGCTCTTGTCAAACCGCTTAGGAAAGCTCTTCGCAATACTGCTTGAGAATGGCGGCGGCAATGGAAGCACCATCAAGGCTAGCCTTGAGACGTTTGCGAACGGATTGCGCACGTGCATGCACGTGCGACTGCAATGATCGCCGAATGCCGCGGCGCAGTGCTTCGTCAGTCGCGAGCGAATTGCGAGGTACGTGAACACCGCATCCAATGGCATCTAATCTCGAGGCCCAGTACGGCTGGTCCGACCAACGAAGAATAGGGATGACCAGCGAGGGCGTTCCAGCGTACAAGGCAGACGCGCTTGTCCCCGCCCCGCCATGATGCACCACGCAAGCGCAACGCGGGAACACGACATCGTAAGGAATGGAGGTGCGCACGTACAATAGTTTTGGGCCTTTGTTTTCGATTGTTACATCTTGCCCGGGCTCTCTTGGCGCGCACACCACAACGCTACAGCTTTCGGCAAGCGCGGCCTGGACCACTGTTTCACGTAGCTCATCTGGAATTTGCATGCTTCCAAAGGTAACAATGACGAGTCGATCGCGCGGCTGCGCTCGCATAAATGACGCAAGTGCCTCGGGCACACTGTCTTGCGTCTGTGCGCGCCTCCAGAACCCGCAGACCATTGCGTTTGACGGCCAATCTGCTGGCCGTGGCTGAACGCGTTCGGCATATGCATGGAAAGCAGGCTGCGCTGTCACGTCAGTCAGGGATTGCAAAGCATCTGCGGCTCGAAGGTCTGCCACCTTGGTTCTAAAATGGCCATCTGCAGCTGCCAGACCTGTACTCACGGCCGCACGGACAATCTGTAGACCGCGCCAGGAATAAAGCGCCTTGTTGAAGAGACCATGCACCGAGCTTGGGAGCGTACGCAAGGCCCGCCTCGAGATTCCCATGTATTCGCACGGCGGAAAGGCGCGGGTGGGGACATCGGAGGCAACAAAGTGAACACAAAGGCAAGGCACGCGAAGTTTTTCAGCCACATGCATCGCGATGGAGCGCGTCAGAGCCGTACAAACAATCACTGAGACCCGCTCGCGCTCAGCAGCACGTAGACAGCCCTCGGCCAGCTGTGGATAAACTTTTGCCAGAACGCCAAGCACGTCGGCAATGCTTCCATTTTCCTGTGCCAACACCTCTGGGGGCTGATCAACCTCGTCGACGCCAATGCTTTCAAAGGGTACGTCGGCGCCCTCTACGAGGTCACGAAAGCATGTCGGAGCGCAGAGCCGGGGTTTGAGTCCTATTCTTTGCAAGCGATCTGCAAAGGCAATGAGAGGCTCAACGTCTCCTCGCGTTCCATACGAGAGGAGTAGCGCGCTTGCGCTGGGATCATAGTGTCCGATGCGGACCCAGCGTTGCACCGGCAACCTCAATCTTTCGCGTTTCTTTCCGTCCGCCGCGGGCACTGCAACAACAACGAAGCGACCACGGTTGCGTCGCGACAATCTTCTGTAAAGCAGATATGCGAGAAGGAGGACGAGCACCAGAGCTCCGAGTGTCGGCACTAGCGTCTGCCAGAGCTGGTGGAGACTTGGGGTGGCCCAACTCGCGCCGCCGAGCCACGTCCCGCCGGCGTTGGCGTTGGCGTTGGCCTTATCCTTGCTCATGACCGACCACTCGGCTCGCCTTGGCTCCGGAAGCGCTCGAGCACCGCAAGACTGTGTGCATGTCGCGCGCCGCGACCCGCTCTCTCCCTTTTGGATGGAAAGATATGTAGAGCGCAGCCACACCGGCGGCAATGATGGTGGTGTTGTGATGCTGCTGAAGATTCCCGACAGCAAGATGAGAAGGCCCAATGTTTTGGGGGACCTCGGCTTTTTTGGGGGACCCCGTCGATCATTGGACGGGCCCCCGTATCTAGGTTTCGGTTAGGTTTGGCATGCCGCGGAAGGGGCCTGGAGGGCCCCAAACAAAGAAACGCCTTTCGCTCCTCGGTCGCTCCGACGCCGTCGCTGCCGCCGCCGCGTGCCGCCCTCCTTCGCCTCGCCGCCGCCGCCCGCCGCCGCGCGCCGCGTCTCCCTCCCTCGGGCGCGTCTGCGCTGCGAGCGGAGCGGAGCGGGCGCGGAAAGGGGCGTCGCGCCGCGTTTCCGCCGTCGCGGCTTCCGTCGGTCTCCACCGCTCGCCGAGACCCTTGGCCGGGCAACCCCGTAGCCGAGCGTCTCTCTCGCGGTACTCGCTCGCCCGCTCTCTCCTTCGCTCTCTTTGCTGCTGCTCTTGCTGCTGCCGCTACTGCTGCGCACGTCCGTTGATTCATTCCTGTGGAGACGGAGCGCGCACGCACGCAGTTGGACGGAGAGAGAACGAAACAGGCTGGGCGGGTGCTTTCTGGCCTCCTGGCCCGCAAGCAGCCAGCGAGCCTTCTTTTGTTTACCTTCCCCTTCTTCTCCTTCTCCTCCTTCTTTTTCATCTAACCAACTCTCTCACTCTCCCTCTCGGGACTCGCGACTCGCGACTCGTTGAGCTCGTTGAGCTCGCGACCGTCGTGCCTGCCAGACAAGTGGTGGTGGTTGGTCGAACGCCTGAGGTGTCCAGGTCTTTTCTTTTGGTTGTCGTGTTGTTGTTGTTGCGTTGCTTTACGTTGCGTTGAATTACGTTGCGTTGCGTTGCTTTGCTTTGCATTTCTTTGCGTTTCTTTGCGTTTTTTGCAGTTGCGTTGCGTTGTTGTTGATCATCCGTTGTCGCACGACGGCGATCCCTGCACCGCTCAATTTTGCTGAGCTTGCATTCGCTCTGATATCCTCTTTTCTACCTGCTTACCTGCATTACGTACCTGTCGGACGCTTTGGAATTTGGAATTTGGAATTTGAGACCGAGTCAAGGTCGCATCGTTTCTTTTCGTTAACTCTCTTTTCAAGATGCCTGCAGCAGAAGATCCCTCTTCTGTTGCATCGGCGGCTGCACCCAATGCTGCAGCTGCTGCTGAAGCGCCTCAGGATGCGGGAACGCAGCCTGAGCAAAAGCCTGTAGCCCAGATTGAGCAAAGGCCTGAGCAGCAGCAGCAGCAGCAGGCCGTCAAGGAGGATCCGGCGCAAGCGCCTCCTCCGGCGAGCCAGGCAAGCAGCGATACCAAGAACGTTGATGCGCACTCGCCGCCGCAGCCGCAGCCGCAGCCCCCAATGCCGCCCCGGCCTCAACCCCCTGCGCAACCCCAGCAGCAAAATCAGGCCGAGAGTGCGGCTGATAGCTTGCTCGCCCATACACCGTCTAACAAGCTCTACTACGAAGACAAGGACAAGGAGTCCAGAAATGAGGAAAGGAGGGGAGCCGCGCCGCGACAGCAACACACTTCCGGCAGCTCTGGTCACGCGGCATCAGGTTCTTTCGCGTCACAAGAAGCGAAAAAGTCGTGCCGACTTTTTGTGGGAAACTTGAATACCGAAGCGGTCTCGCGTGAAGAAGTACTTGACCTCTTTAGTAAGTATGGTCGCATCTTGGAGGTGTCGATCCACCGCAAGTACGGCTTTGTCCAATTTGACAGCCCGGACTCTGTTCAGGCAGCCATGCAAGAAAAAGGCACTTACCTTGGCGGAAAGCCCATCGATCCGCAACGGGTTGCCAGTGATCGGCATGATCCTCTCGATCGCGGGCGCAGAGACCATGACCGTTATGGAAACTCCGCCTACGTCGCCGGTGGAGACCGGGATCGGGATCGGGACCGTCGATCTCGCGAGAGGGATAGAACCGGTCGCGGAGGTAGCCGCAGCAATCCGCGCGATCGGAGTCCAGCTCGGAACCGAGACCGCGACTACCATGGAGGTGGTGGTCGAGGTGGTTCCCCTCCCGGTGGGCCACACCACGCAAGCAGCAGCAACAATGCTCCACCGCCAACCGATGGTGACGTAGTGAAGCTCTTGCTCTTGGGCCGCGGTCAGCGCGATTTTGCGGAGGAGACGGCGCGAGTCTTGGAACGCACGGGGGTGCCGTACAAGCTTGAAATGCCTGATGGCCGCAATCTTGGTTCTGCGATTCGTGACTGGGAAACCAACAACTCGCGCTATGGTATTATTGTGGGCAACACAAGTGTTCGTACGCAGCGAGTCACCATGAAGTTCTTGCGCGAGCACGACCGTAGTGGCAAATGCTACACGGTGGACGCGACCTTGCCCGAAATGACGGATCGCATCTTGCGCTCAGAAGAAAAGCTTGGTCACACCTACACTCCTCGCGGAGGCGGCCCTCCGCGGGATAGCGGCGCGCACTCGCATTCCTATGGCGCGCCGCCACCTTACAATCAGCCTCCGCCGCAGCAACACTCTGGCTATGGAGCGCCTCCGCCTCAAGGCGGTGCCTATGGCTACGGTGCTCCTCCGCCTTCTCAAGGCTATGGTGCTCCTCCCCCGCAAGGGCCGCCTCCAAGCTATGGAGGCTACCCTGTACCACCACCGCAGCACCCGCAGCACCAGCAAGCTCCGCCGTATGGTGTGCCTCCCTCCCAGCATTATAGTGCGCCTCCCCCGCAACAGCCTTACGGCGCGCCGCCTCCGCAGCAGCACCAGGGGTACTATGGACAGCACCAGCCTCCAGCGCCACAAGCGCCCCCGCCGCATTCGTACGGTGGCCCCCCGCCTCAATCGTACGGCGTCCCGCCGCCGCAGCAGCCTCCGCAACAGCAACAACAGCAACAGACGCCCTATGGAGGCTCGAGCGGCGGCACACCAAGCGGCTACAGGCCGCCAGCACCGCAGGACAGTAACCGGTATCACGATTCTCCGAGCTATGGAAATGGCAACTCGAATGCCAACAGGCCTAGAGGAGGCCCTTATGGCAGAGAGTTGCCTCAGGCTTCGTCTTCTTCGAACCGGACGTCGATTCCGCCTGCGGGACGCAATTCTGAGCCGCCCATCAAGCTTACACCAAACCAAGTTAGCGACCTGAAGAGTCTTCTTAGCAAAGTCCAACGATAGCATCTACCACTCTTTTCCTCCCTCATCACAATTCGTATAAAGAAAAAGAAAACAATATTTCATCGTTTCCGAAGAGATCTCGATTCAAGTTCGTTCATGTTAGTTGGGAAAAGAAGAATATCCTATTTTGAAGAAAACACGGGAGGTTTAAGACGTTCATTTGCTTGACGAGGCCCTGACCTTTGGGGATCCCGGCAGAGTAGTGATTTATTTCTGGCTTTGTCCAAACCCAACATTCCCCGCAAAAAAATAAATAAAAAGTCTCTCTAACCAGTTCTCATGCTGTCACGTTCTAGCACCTGTAGCAAACGTCACATGTTTTTTGGGGGTTTTCTAAAAATTTTAATCATTGCATCAATACAATCATGTTCTTACACATTACTAAACTCCCATCATGTACTTTTAATCAAGCTGCGGAGCTTCCGAACGGCCAGGACGACTTTCATTCGATGCCCCGGCTTGGCAATCTCGACATGATGAGCTAGCATTTCCTTGAGGTCGTCATCATTGAGACCAGCCAAGAGCTCTAAATCATCGTATCCTGCAGAAGCGAACTTGTCAACATTTGCATCGAATCCATGTGAAGATGCCCAGGCCACAAAGTTTTCGTGACCTGGCCCAAATGTCCAAGATACAGACGCATGCGCCGTTTGAACACCAGGCGCATCATTGTCGCCACGGGCACTCACTGCGCCATAATGGCGCGGGTCTGCTGCAAGGATGTGCGACAAGATGCGTGGCGACGACTGCGCCGATCCAGGCAAGTTGGTGTGCACCCTTCTCATCGACTGCTGCCTCCGGCTGTGCAATAAAGAGTTGGCCTCGCGGAGAGCTCTCGAGGGCGAGCTTCCAGTACGATGAGCTCTTACATCTTCAACGTTCTCAATGGAAGATACGCGTGTGCGTCGCACTTGTTGTTGCAGAGCATCGAGCCAGGTCTGAAAGTCCTCAATTGAAGAGGTCCCCAAGATCCACGTCTGCGCCACGCCCTCGAGGGATATACAAAATGTACATTCAAGAGCACCAGATTCCTTGTCTGTATTATCGGCCACATCTTCGGAATCGTAAACACAGACATCCGTTGCCACTTTCATATCGAACTGCAAGGCCATCTCATCACTTTTGGTGCTGTCGCTTGGCTTGGTTTCTGTGCAAATCAGCGCACCGTTGCGAAGACAAGAATACATCTTCAAAGCCTTTTGTGTTTGCGCTTGTACCCAAAGCCAGCCTTCAATCGATCCATCCTCGCAGACTGTGGCAGAAGGGTCGTCCTCCAGTATCTCTTTTTCACAAGCGTCCGCATGATCGCCGTGCAAAGGTAGAGCATCTCGCGGCGCTTCTGTGGCGTCGGCAATATCCGAGGCCGTCTTTGTCTCGATATTTCTCTCGTCGGTCTCACCAGCCTCAACGTCGCTCTTGGCTCCATCCAGCGACGGCGCTGCGACGGCTTCACTAAGTGCGTCCTTCGTTTCAGTGGTGTCGTTGTTGGTGTGGTCCGTAGTTTCTTTTTGCACTGTTTCTTTGGATTTGGTGAGAGTGACGACACCTTGCTGCGTTTTTTGCCTGATAGCTCTCCCTTTGGCTTTGAGCTGCTGCCAGAGCGTAGCTTTGATAATTTGGCCACACGCAGGTTTGGTCCATGTCGACTTTCCTGTTTGGGCGTTAAAGTAGTATGCTCGCTGTCGTTTCGAGTCAAGACACTCCACCCAAGTGATATCTTCGCGAGTGCTATGCTCTGAAACAGGCGAGTCGACTGAATTAGTGTTTGCCTCACTTTTCTTTTGATCTGCCGCAGCGCCTCGCAGCAATGAAGACTTTTTGGTGTCTTTCATTCGCTCTTTGGGTGTGTCCGTGCCTGATTGCTGTTTCACTTTTGTTAGCACATCCGCTGAGTTGATCTTGCCAAGCGGCTTGATCCATGTGCTCGTTTGCGTTCGCTTGCAGACATAATAAGGAAGCGAGGTCTTGGTGTCGAGGAACTCTTCAAAGCTTTCCTCTACTGAGCTGGATCTCCATCTTCGTACGGTTTCTGGCTCCTCCCATGTTGTTTTCTATGTTCGTGAGTGAGTGAGAGAGTGAGACAAATGTTGATCCCGTTCGAGTTCGGTCGTGTTCGTTCATCCGTCCATTCATTCGTTTGGTTACAAGTTAGTGTATCGTCATCTCCTTGGTCTTTTCAAACACTCAAGCTTTTCCGCCGGCCTTATTATCGTGGGCGCGCATGCGCCCGTGCATGCGCCCGTGCCTGTGTGCCTGCCTGCTTACCTTTGTCTTGAGGTTTCCCCAGTACGTGCGGCCTGTGCGGGCGTCTGTGCGTTCGATCCACGTGGCAATGTCCGTCCCCGCGGCCTCCAGCGAGGCCTTCTTCTCCTCAGAAGCCATCTCTGCCACGCGGCCTCCGACGGACTGCCGCACGCGGCGCGACCCCAGGCCTTGCAAGGTCTTGTGGCTCGCGACCGAGCTCGACGCTGTGCGAGCGACCGAGAGCGCAGCGAAACGATCCGTTGCGAGTTTCGCCGACCCGATCCGTGCATACCTAGGAGCCTACTTTCTACGTTTTCCCGTGACTTGGTGAGTTACTCCGATTCCCCGGCGGGGCCACGCTGGCGAGGTTCTGGAGAGGGCGAGCGACCCGACCTGACCCTCGAGGGCTCGGTATGGAGAGAGCCCAAACTGGAGTCTCGTGAAGACGCAGAACAAATACAGAACTCCCAAACCTGCATTGCCTAGACGATCTGGGAAGAGCATCCGAGGGTTTGACAACGCCGGATAACACGGATGATGGGGAAAATGTCGAGACGGCTGCTGCTGGCCGTGATGCTTTTTCTCAGCGTCCTGGTGGCACTCGCAGCTGCGTCAGCCGCAGAGAGCGTGACAGCACAAGCGGGTGAGCAAGTTTTGGGCAAAGATACGGGGAGTAACGCGAACGAGAATGGTGAAGTTCTCACGCTCCCGGGAGCGGCCTCGAGCGACGAAGGTCCAGTTCCCAAACTCGAGGTGGGCGGCAAGCTCATTTTCGACACCCTGGGGCCAATCATTATCAATTCCGATGGCACCACGCGTCGGATTACGAACTGGGACAAGCTCACCGAGTATGAAAGGGAACTAACTTTGCGAAAAATTCGGCAGCGGAATAACGAGCGCCGCGAAAAACTCGAAGTGGACACCGCCCCGAAGGAACTTTGAGAACTCATTGGATCAGTCTAGTCTGGTTCACATCTGAAGAAAGAAACAGAGAAAGGGCTGGCAGATCTCCGGATAGGTTAATCCCTTTTTCGACTTGGAGAGTCTAATCGTGATTTGCCGATCATCTCTCTCTCCCCCACGGCGCGCACCCCAAAAGTACATATTGCGGAGAGCTCTACATGTAGCGGTCCCCGGAACATGAACTTTCCTCTCCTCTCGCGGTCAAAGGTAAGCAAGCCTTTGACGAGATTGTGCTTGATGTTCCAAGAATTGTGTTGTGCACAAGCAAAAATTCTGCAAATGTTTTGTTAGCTAAAAGTAGGCACGAGCGAATCGTCCTGAGCCCGTCGCGACGCATCGAGCTCGCGCTGGACTCTGCGTAATCGATTGTTCATGGTCACATTGCTGAGGACGATCTTCCTCTTTTCTCGCTCCCAGTTGCGGTTTTCAGCATAGATCGACTGCAAAGTTTTTGTGGGCTTCGTATTGACGCCAAGGTTTTCCCGCAGTTTTGCCATCGATGCGCCATAAAACGCATGCATGATACTCGAAAGCTCCTCTCGAGATATCACCAGTACATCAACCGTGGTGAGCGCTGTCACTGTAACCGGCGATGGTATTTCAAGATGGTTTTCGAGTACTGTAAACTCCCCAGCGACCTGGCCGCGCCCAATGATGCTCACCTCAAAATCGCGCCGAGACTCGGTCCTTTCTGGCGTCGATTTACGCAAGCCCGATTTTGGTGATACGTTAGAGGAGAACCCGGCTTGAAAAGGCAATTGTTGCGAATTGGCGTCATCCAAAAGGGCGCTGTATGAAGTAGCGCGTATAGGATGCTCCTGTACCGGCGCAGTCCCGCTGACATCGACCTCTTTGGAAACCCGGCACACGCCGCAGTCAACAAAGAAGAGATCATTTGCAGGTTTGCCCTGCGCAATGAGGATGGTTCCAGAAGCAAACTGCTGAAGCATGGCCATCTTTGCAAGCTTTTCTAGATTTGCTTGGTCCCAATCCGCAAAGATGCAACTTCGTCGAAACGATTCGATACGGTGCCCAATTTGCCAAGAGCGATACGCGTCTAGTGTTTTGCTCGCTGAGAGGGACGTCTTGAATACGAGGAACTCTGCGTCCTTCTCGACGAATATCGATGCTCTTCTCTTTCGCATGTTTCGATCCGTCTGACCGCGATTTATCCTATCCTTAGATTTGCAAGAGACTTCAGAGCTTTCTCCCTCTCTTCTTTCTCTCCCATCAGGTCCTTCTTCTTGCCCTCCTCCTCCTTCTTCTTCTTCTTCTTCTCCTTCTACGTCTGAACCCTCTTCCTCCTCCATTTCAGAGTATGCTGGGAGAGGGAGCTCGAGTGACCCGTCGCCCCCACTTAAATTGGACGCGATTCCATCACCAATTTCTCCAAAGCTCACGCCCGGGCGGAGCCGTGCGACGGTGATCTCTTCTGGCGGAGGCTTGGTCACGAATTCCTGCAGGTCGTCGAGGACGGATCGCCGCGAAGCGCCTTTACCATGAAATGTCTCACGCACGGAATCGGCGCTCTGGCCAACGGCGCGATCTGCAGCGCCCCCGCCACCCTCATGAACGCTCTTGCGCACCGATACCTCTCCTGAAAGGATGACAAACATCGAACTCCCTATGTCTCCCTGCTTAAAGACGTACTTGCCGCCGGGAATTTCGATATACTGGGCAAGTCCAGCGAGACCTCGCAGAATTTCTAATGGAATTGATTTGAAGAGGACGAGTTCGCGTAGCTCGGCGCAAATGTTCTCGATATTTTCGCCGTGTCTTGTCCGCACGTCGCTATTAAGGAGAGCTGCCAACGCCGACCTGCCGACTTTGCTCTGACCCATCGCTGCAAGCTTCTTGTATTCCTCGGCAGCATTGCACGATTTGAGCTCGAAGAGCCGTGCTGTCCTGCGCTTGTTTGCGCGCATGTGCCGATGCACCGCGGCGCGTTCGTAGTCACTCATCGCTTGTGCAAAGTGCCCGAGCTTTCTGTGCAAGAGTGCGCGGTTTCCCAGGTATTCGGCAGAGTGCGCTGCGTCGCGAGCAATGGCAGCATCAAGATCAGCAATGGCTGCTTTATAGTTGCCTAAGCGAGCGTGCATTTCAGATCGATTGAAGTATGCGGGCCCGTTGTGGGGCATCGCACGAATGGCCGCCGTATAGTCTGCCAGCGCATGCTCATCCCTTCCAAGGTGCGCTTCGGCAAAAGCTTTGCAAAAGTGCGCCTTGAAGGCCTCGGATCTTGTCAGATGGGCAGATCCTGAAGCCAAGGCGCTGGATAGTCTTTTTGTCTCCTTTTCCCAGTAGTTGGCCGTTCGGTGAGCACCCTCTCGAGCGGAGAGGTCGCCCGCGTGCGACCCAAAGATCTCCATTGACTTGGTTTGCAGCAGCCATGGAAAGTCTCGCGTGGCCTGTGCGTCGCCCGTGACCTTTGAGCCGGTTCCTTTTGGTTTTCGGAGCGCAAGCTTTTTCATTTGGAGCTTCTTGACAGCTCTGCTGTCTTTGTCGCCCGCAGAGTTAGGCTTGTCTTCATGGTCTAGAACGCTCGAGGCCGAGACGACTGGCAAGACTTTCGCAGATTGAATTGCGCTAACAAGCACCTTTCCTTGCGTCACTCTGCTTGGTTTTTCCGCCGCATGCTTGTTCAATTGCGCGAAGAGCGAGTCAACAGAGCTCCGTCGCGGACCCCTCCCCTCGGGCATCTTTGCGGTGAGCCAGCCAGTCAACCGAGCTGGCTTCCGCTGCTGACTCTTCTGTCCAGCGAGACGAAGCGGATCGACAGGCACGCCGCAATGGCAGAACAAAATGCCGTCCACCTGCAAGCTGTCGCGTCGCGTACGGCTTTCCCTCGACCACGCTTCAAGCTGTCTCCGAAGGAGCCCGCGCCGCCATGTTCCAAAGTTCTCGCGAAAAAACCAACACACAAGAAAGAAAGGTGTGTACTCTGATGTTCTCGCGGGTTTCCACACATGCGAGACTGTGGTTATGGAGCAAGGAGCAAGAGAGAGCATAGCTGGGGACGATGAACGATTCCTTGTTGTGTGCGCAGAGTAATTCGCTGTTGCGAGCGCACGTAGAATTTTATTTGAAACAGAACAAAAAAATCTCGATTCTCAACTTTTTCATTTCTTCCTCCGAGTCCTTAACAGACGCTATGATTCAGGTGCGCGACGAGCGCGTGAGAAGTCCGCAAGGCCTAACTTGACCGGGGTGGCTGCATTCGACAGGAGACTTGGCACCGTGTCTGGCTCAAGAGTGTCCACAACGAATCGCGCGAGCTCTTCGCTGGTGGCGCAAGAATCCGGAGCATTTTCGAGCACAACCGACATGGGCACCTCAACCTTTTGTGAGAGGCTCGCTCGTGGGTTGAAGACAGTAAGAATCATATCCTCACCGCTCATATCAACGGCAACCATCATCCTTTCACCGCCAATATGCACGGCGGTGCGAAGGACGCGGCCGAGGTTGGAAGGCGTTGCAACAAGAGCGCGATCCCGTGCTTCCCACGCTGCATCGAGACTTGTACCTTGGTCAATGCATTCACCCGCAAGCTCCGCAGACTTGGCAAGCCCGACGGCTTGATTGAGGGGTGCCGGGTTATCGAGTTGAGACTGCACATGCTCGAGGGTCTTGAGCAGAAATTCGCGGTGCTCAGCCGCACTCTGGGACTCCCGCGATGCCGGACGGTCCTCGCGAGAACCAGGACGACGGTCGTCATAGTTGCCGTCGACAGTAGGCATCTGGTCCGCGGCTCTTGAGCGAGGGCTTCGCTTCCGACCCGCCATGAGGGGCTTGCCACTGACCTGTGGCTGGACATAAGGGCTGCTCCAATCCACGCTCTTAAGATCGCGCGGGCTTAAGAGCTTGGACACGAAGGCCTGCGTAGACGATCGTCTTGCACCACCTCCAGAGCCAGGAAGTGCAGCGCTACGACCGTTGCTTCGTTTAGATTTACGCGGTTGAGGTGCAGACTTGATGTCGCTGGTGAGCGCCGCTTCTGTGATGTGAACCTTGGCCTGCGCAGAGATCATGTGCGCAAGAGGATGGCCGTGCTCCAGGTTCGGGTTGCGGTAGAGATCTCGGAAAAAGGAATTCTCGCGCTCACGCAATTCCTGCTGAAATTCGCTTGGGAGATCGGAAACCTCCTCAAGGGTTGTGGCGCTCAAACCTCCCGTGTCCCTTGAGAGTTGAGCCTCCGCAAGCTCGGACTCGCGCTTCTGAAGCGCTTCAAGCACAGGTTCCGATTTGCAGACTGCGATAGAGGCGAGGCTCTTTTCGTCAATTCGCGGAGGCATCGATGGACCCGCCATTTTTGCAAGTCTGGTGCCTGGGTTCGCACCCGATGCCATGAATTGTTGCGCTTGACGCTTTCGCTCGCGCTCTTTACGTCTCTGGTCCTTGCGCTCGCGCCGTTGTCGTGTCGTGCGCTCAATGTGCTCTGCCTGGGCGCGGACATTCTTGGCATGAAGCCGATGGGCTCGAATTTCAGGGTCCTCGTTGGCGGTCCCCGTGAGTTCGTCAAACTGCCGCTGCAGCTCCTTGGCGAAGATGTCTTGCTTGGCAGCACTTGCTACCTGCGCAAACACGAGGTAGCAGTCCTCGCACACTGCGCTCGTCTTGTAGAGAAACATAGGATCTTTGCGGTATCGGCGATAGTCAGTGCAAGCGAGATGCGGATGGGCTTCGCGGATAATGGGAGGAATTTCAATGTCTTCCTGAGCGATGACGACCTTGGAGCGGTCTTTGGCGGTTCGAATGACTTCTCTCAAGTCTTCCAAAGGACCCAGACCGATGTTGCCCACAACGCGGACGAGCTCTCTTGAAGGGGGCCACTCGATCTGCAAACCCGACTGAGGTCGACGGTTGCGCCTGGACGCGCTCTCTTTCTTCTTCTCGAGAGCTGCATCATGTGCTTCATCCTCGTCGTCGTCGCCATCGCTGCAGCCATCTTCATCTCCGCTGTCTTGATTGCTGCTGTTGCCTCGTTTCTCGCGGGAAGAAACTCGGCGATGGGACCTGGCGCATGCATTATTTGCGGCCAGAATGGTCATGAACTGCTCGAAATGCGCCACAATCGTCTTGTACGGAACACGATAAAACCGATCCATAAGCACACTTCCCCGGCAACTGCGGCAGGTGCTCGTTTGAATTGCGACGACATTTTCCGACAAGTTCGCGTGGGGCCCATCCCGGTCGCTGCTCTTGGCGATACGGCCATCGAACCCGCTCGAGGATTCCGGCGGGCGGATCTCGTCCAGAGGGAGATGCGTGCCAGCGGCGCGGCTCGCCTGATTGGTGCTGAACGCCCGCTGCACAACCTCGGGCACTTCGCAATGTGGCAAGAGGCTGACGGGTCCCTTTGAACTCGGGACGATTTGCCTTCGAGGGGGCATTCCAAACGACGAAAGCGAGCTGACCGAAGACGCCGCCCCGACTCGTGATGCAGGCGCAACTAGTGATCCGGCATCTGCTGAAGCCGACGCAGGAAAGCTTTGCGCAAGGCGCAATGACGAGCACCAGAGGAGCCACACGCGATCGTTGCCATCCACCTTGAAGTTAGCTGCCATACGCGAAATACTAAATTTGCGGAAAGATACCTCTGCAACGTGGTTGACAATATCCTCGCAGACGCGCTGGATTGCCAGGGGGAGATGCGCGCCTCGCACAGGCGCCGCGCGACTGTAGTGGTCCGGTCCTTCATAAGTCACGGCCCGTTCGTAGAGGCTGTACTTGGCGTCGGTAAGGTGGCGCATATTTTCTCTGCGCTCAAGCAATAGAATTTTGGGTGACCACGCGCCGCGAATGACCATATTGCGCGTTCCCTTGGGCTCTATGAACTTCTGCAAAATGCCATTGTCGACCTTTTCGCGCTTGTACAAAAAGTCGCGAAGGGTTTGCCGATCGAAATACTCGATGGTCGTTTTGCCCGACTCTGCATTTGTACTCAAATAGCAGGCAACAATGTCAGAAGCCAAGGAGTTGCGCGTGAATGTCTCCTCGATGCGGATATTGCTCAAATTGTACCTCGATTTCTTCTTGATGTGTCCAGATCTGCTCGTAAAGTACCACGTTGCCGGCTGTCGAAACTCGTAGATGACCGTGTCTGGTATGTTAATCTTTGGACCGCAGTCGAGCTCATCACGAGTCCAGAGAAAGTGATACAAGTTTTTGATTACGCCGTCGCCTTCGAGTGGCAGCCGCGTTAGCGACACACCAGACGTCATAGCTTATTACGAACGCACGCCACGTACGCTCACACGTACACACGCACGCAGAGACGCAGACCCTCGGAGGCGCCGCGTTCGCCTCCGCGCCTCTGTGCGCGCTACCCGAGCTTTGGCCAGACTTCGATGTCAAGACGCGTTCCGTCTCGCGTTCGACGTGCGAGCCGTCTCTGCTGGCACGCCTCGTGCTTCACCCCCAATCTATCTCAAAGATGCGTGAGATATACAGGCAGCTTCGACGGACTGACTGATTAACTGACTGGCTGACTCACTATCTCCCAGAGTGATTCATGGACTCTTGTCGAAGTTGCCGCAACCCAAAATCGCGTAACGGATCGTTCATCTTGAGTTTCCATTCCAAATATTTTTCTTACAAGACTTGCTAAAATCAAATGCATCTTTGGTTTATGTGATTTTCTGGATCTGGTAAGAACAAGATCGAGGCAGGGCCAACTAGCGCTCTTTTACAGAGGTCCAAGCAAGCAAGCAAGCAAGCAAGCAAGGAGCCCACCAGACCATCAAGGCGTGAAGCGCACAGCGTTGATCTGGCCTTGGCTCGCCAGCCGCCGTTGCCAACCAATACTCTGCGCTCGCACGCGAGGCAGAAAGGCACTGCTCGTGGACGCGGAGTCAGCCAGCCAGCGAGCCAGCCAGGCGAAGACGAGCGTAGTAGCATGCTCGGGAATGGAAATGAGCGAGGGGACGGACGGCCCGAAGCCCAGGGCTCGGCCGACCAGCACAACTCCGACGACAGCAACAGCTACATGAACAAAAACAACAACAACGAGGAGGATGCTAGCACGAAGCACGACGAGCTCCAGGGCTTTGATGTAGAGAGCAATCGCGCGGACGCAAAGCGGAAGAAGTCTGTATGGTCGCGCGATTCCACGAGATCGTGGCATAGCGGCGCCGGCTCGCGACGCCCGCTGGACAAGGTGCTCCATGAGCAGCCGCATCCACTGCGCCACGTACATAATCTACACAATTTGAGGGAGAACATTACGAGTCTTCAGCGGACCGGTGACAACGAAATCGTCTTTTACCCCGGCGAGTTTGATGGCGAACTGGTGTGGCACACGCGGCACCACCGCAAGAATCGTTTTCCAATGATCGAGGCGCACACAGACGAAACATTTATCCAGCGCACCACCTTGAACCTTGTCAACGTGGAGATTGACAACGTATCATGGTGGGTTGCGCATGTCTTTACGTGGGGTTCCGTCCTCTGGGTCGTAAACGCAGTGTACTTGATGTGGCCCGTGGAGAACGAGAAGGAAAACCTAGTCATCACTGCTATAACGGCCTTTTTCGGAGGGTTTGTCTTTGAGTTTGGAGCATACTTTGCCGTATTGGAGGCAATTAACCCACGACGCCACCTAGAATTCGGATACAGGGTTGCTCACATTGGCAAGAGCCCGATTCACGGCAACTCAAAGCAAATGCTACATTTGTTTCCCCACGTTGAAAATGAGCGCAAGAACTGGCGCTGGTTTGCCCTTGAATTTGGCGACACGGGAAAGTGCGCTGCAAGTGTGCAATTCGTCGGGGCGACCTTCTTCTTAGTTGCGGTGACGCTGGCGCTGCCGAACGCGAGTGCCAGCGACATTCTCATTCCTTCGACCCACTTTGTGGTGCAAGACATTTTCGTATGGGGCTTTCAGGTCCTCGGCTCCCTTTGCTTTTTGTACGCAGGAATTATTCTGATGCGCGAGTGTCAATATGCGTGGTACATGCCCAACCTAGGCTCGCTCGGCTGGCACGCTAACTTTTGGAACACGATTGGAGCGCTCGGTTTTCTTTTTTGCGCCATCTTTGGGTTTCTCGACAACGTAAACGGGCGTACCGTGTGCTGCCAGTTCTACGGCACATATCTATCGACATTTTGGGGCTCAATCGGCTTCCTCAATGGCTCAATTCTCATGGTCATTGAAGTTGCCAATAAGCACCCGTACCCGACTCCTTCATTTTTGCGGGTTTTCACGACTCCTACTGCCCAGGCAGCCGAGAAAAAGGCTAGACGCGAGGCGGCCAAAGCGCGCACAGAAAAGACTGGGGCTGATGGCGCGCTCGCCAAGGACTCGTCCTCATCGTCGAGCGCTAGCGCCAGTACCAACGAAGGCTTGAAGAATCTCTCCAGACCCGAGTCTTGTCCTGTTTAAGGCAGCCAAATAGCCAGTCAAAAGTAGAATTGTTTAGATGAACAACCAAATAAAGATCACGACATGTGCGCGGTCAAGCGTCAGCATGAGTAACAGCAAAGGCTCGAAGGATCCTTTCGAAACCCTCGAGACTTTGCGCTCTTTGAGCCAGCCAGCCTGGAAGAGGTAGTGATTAAACATCAGCACGGTCAGAAGATGATTCAAGGTTTCGGCACTACAGGGCTTGCTATGAACCGGCGAGGCTCGCTGCCGCCGCCTTCAGCATTCCCTTTCTCTCTCGCTCTCTCTCCCCCACCCTCGCCCTCCCCACTTTACAAGGTGCAGCTGCAGCATTTTCCACCAGCTGCAGCTGCAGCTGCTGCTTCCGGCTACGGGCTACGGCTTCGGGACTTCTCCGCCGCTGGTCGGCGTAGAATTCCGCACGCCTGCTGCTGCCTCCAAGTTGCCCTCAATCCTGCCGCCCTCACTCGGCATTTTGGACGGGCCAGGCACCGCTTTCGAGGCATCATGATATTTTAGAAGGCGATGTCTCTGCGCACAAGCACGCACGCACGCACGCGCGCAGATGCACGCCGCCTTTTGCTGGTGGGAATCGCGAGTCGACCAGCTGCAGCTGTAACTGGGACGGGCACCTGCTAGCTGCGAGGGCGGGCTGACTGCACTGGTTGGCCACGGTGGCTGGCCGTGAGTGAGCATGGATGAGTCGCCGAGGCTCTTGCGGCGACACCGCTGTGGTGGAGAGCGTCATGTCCCACCGAAATACGGGGGGTTCAGGGACTGAGAGCGTGCGAAGAAAAAGGAGAAGAAGAGGAGGAGAAGGAGAAGGTGGAGATGGAGTGTCGCGGCCCGGTCGGGCGAGCAAATCGCCAAGAGCTCATCGCCAACGGTGTCGCAGCGCGAGTGCGAGTCGTGTGTTGCGGCCGTGATCGTCTCCGTCCGTGCTGCCGAGCCGGCCACGATGATTGGCCAAGATATAGAAGACGGGAGACAGCCTGCGCAGGCGTCGCCAACGAGAAGGAGGACACGGAGCTCGCCTCTGGGCGAGGACGGGCAACGAGGACGCCGCGTTCCCGTGGAGACGGCAGAGGCGACGGCCAAGGGAGAGGGGAAAGACCTGAACTGTCTGCGACATGTCGAGAACCTCGATAAGCTGCCTTCAAAGGTCTCGCACCTGGAACAAAAGGGCGACAATGAGGTTGTGTTCTACCCTGATGACTTTGATGGCGAGCTCGTCTATCACTCGCGTCATCATCGCAAAAATCGGTTTCCCATGGTAAATAGCAAATCCAGCGAGACCTACGTGCAAAGACACCATTTACAGCTTCTCAGCTTTGACCCTGAGAATGTCTCATGGTGGGTCGCCCATACCTTTACGTGGGGTTCCGTACTCTTTGTTGTCCAAGGCTATTACCTTTTGTGGCCCATTGAAGATGATGAGAGAAGTCGCGTCCTGACCGGCGTTCTTGGCTTTATCGGCGGTCTCCTCTTCGAAGTTGGCGCGTACGCTGCAGTGCTTGAGGCAATCAACCCACGTCCCAAGCTCGAATTCGGCTACTACGTATCAGACATTAGCTACAAGAACTACAGGAACGTCCTGCACCTTGTCCCTCATGTAGAGACACGGCGCAAAAAGTGGAACTGGTTCGCTCTCAAGTTTGATGACGCAGGACAAAAAGCTGCCAGCGTGCAATTTATCGGTGCGACTTTTTATCTCATTGCAACGATCATGGAGCTCCCCATCTACAATGCGGAGAACACAGTCATTCCCTCTGACCGGTTCATCCTCATAGATGTCTTTGTCTACGGATTTGAGGTCATCGGCTCGGTTTGTTTTCTGTACTCGCCAATTGTACTCATGTTGGAAACGCAATATGCTTGGTACATGCCGAATTTCGGCTCGCTTGGTTGGCACATTAGCTTTTGGAACATGATTGGCGGTTGGGGTTTCATGTTGTGTTCAATTTTTGGCTTTCTGGACAACGTCAACGGTCGCACTATTTGCTGCCAGTTCTATGGCACTGACCTTTCCACCTTTTGGGGTTCGATTGCTTTTTTGCTTGCCTCGATTCTCCTTGCAATCGAGGTTGCAAACAAGCATCCTTTGCCAACGCCCAGCTTTCTCGTTCCTTTTACGCGTCCCACCAAGGATAAAAAGACTCGTTCGAATCGAGGCGCCCGGCGGCAAAACAGTCTGGACAAGTATAAAGACACTCAGAGTACCTCTAATCCTGCTGCTCATAGCGATGGTAGCGACAGTATGTTTGCAGAAAAGATCGCATAAATAAGTAGAAGTGAAGAAGCGACATTGCAAGGAGCTGCTCGGCATTGGTGAAGCGTATTTCGAGGCGCAAGCGCTCCATGAATCGGGCTTCTATTTTTTTAAAAAAATTTTTTTAAAAAAAAAGGAGAATTTAAAAATTCTCTTCAGACGACAGTTGCTCAAAAAAAAATTCAATTTGTGTTGTCTGCAAGAACAAACAATACATTTGTAGACTTCATCCATCCATCCATCCATCCATTCACCTTTCTTTTCTTTTCTTGTTTTTCGTTTTTAGACTATTTATTACCAGAGACCTTTTCGTTGCGGTCCCCGGGAATGTGATAAAGCGCCATTGCCAAAAATCACCAAGAGCTAATCCATTTCCATCCCACAACTTCCCTGTGTAGAAAGAAGCCGAGACTTTGACCTCATCTGTGACGCATGTGCGCAAGCAAGCAAGCAAGCAAGTAAGCTGACCAGCGCGAATGCCGGCGATTCTGGCGTCGGCCGGATCAAAAAGATCAAAACGACAATATCGGAAAGAGGGAATAATTAAGCCTGTCTGCGACGCAAGTGGTCCATGAGCGTGCTGTTGGCATCCTCGAGATTGCGCTTCATGAGCATCTGACCCTTTTTCAGATTGTCAATATCAGAGGCAAGCTTGGTGCTCTCGGTACCAAGGTCCTTGGTGATCTGAGCAGCATCCTGCATGAGAAAGCCCTTTCCCATGGCCCGGTAGCAGTTGACCTCGGCGCCATCCTTGGACTTGGTCTCCTCAATAATACTCTGAGAAATGATAGCCTTGGTACGCTGCTCGAGCTCCTTTTCGTTGAGCTCATTGGTGACCTGCATGTATTTGAACTTTGCCTCCATGACGCGCTGGCCGAGCTCCTGCGTACCGCCCATCATGGCCTCCTCGGTGGTGGCGCGGGCGTCCGGGGTCCTGTTCGCGGCGGAGGCATCACGGATCTTGTTCTTGAGCTCTTTCTCGAGCTTTCTGAACTCGTGCACACCAGACTTCTTTTGTGCGGACTTCTTACCCGATGCGCTAGGCAAGAGCTTCATGCCCTCCTTGACAACGCGCAACGCCTCCTCGTGGTTGTTGAGCTCCTTTTCGGCCGTCGCCAGTCGCAGATACGCCTTGACAAAAGAGGCGTCCATGGCGAGGCATTTCTTTGCATCGGTCCTGGCATCTTCCCACTGCTTGAGGGCCAGGTACGCGGCCGCGCGGTTGGCGTAAAGCACGTGGTTGAGCTCGTCCAGCTCGATCGCCTCCGTGTAAAGCTTCACCGCCTTTTCATGGTCGCCCGCGCGGAAGGCGTCGTTGCCCGCATCTTTCTTTGCTTCCGCCATCCTGCCTGCCCGCTGTCCCGGCCTGTGCTCGCTCTCCTGCTGCGCCTGGTCGCTGCGGCGGTCTCCTCGTGTCTGCCCTCACGCGCGCGCTCGCTCCTTCGGTCCGCGGCCCGCTCGCGATGACTTCTCTCTGTCGCCCGCGCGCTCGCTCGCTCGCTTCTTTCTTTTTCGGTTTGCGAGTTTTAACCGGCGGTTGAGGGATGGCAACGTTTGCCTCCTTTTGGACATGTGGTTTTTTTTTTAAACACAATTATTATGACGGCTCCGGTGCTTGTGCCGCCGCAAGACTGGGCCCTCGCCAGACTTGCCTTGGAAGGTGCTCCTTTTTCGATCAACGCGTGAGGACCAAGCATGGAAGATCGCTTCGTTTGGTGGCTAAAAATGGCATCAATTGAGTTCTGCGGTCCACATGATCTGCTCTGCTTTAGGGGGTAGGAAAGCAATCTACTTTACTTTGTACGAGAATCTTTCGCTTTGCGCCTGCTTTGTTGTTGCAAGCCTTCTGCACAACGTCACGCTGTTTGCTCTACGCGAAGATGGCTCTTCAACCTGAATCTGTGAATCGCTTCTCCTTGCAAGAGCAAGATCCACAAAGTCCTCAGAATGTGTTTTCGCCGCGAATTCAAGCAGTTTCACTCGATCAAAGCAAGTCAGCTCGTCGATACATTTCTTAGACTACTTTGGCCAATTTGCCTCTTCACCGCAGTGCTGCGTGGCGAACATTATGCGCAATAGCGCATCTGTAACTGTGTCACTTTCTGGGCCGTCTTTTCCTGCTTTGCGGTTCCTTTGTTCGCGGCGTTGAACGCCTGATCAACGTGTCCCGACCAGCTCGTCATCAACGAACGTGATTTCTTTTCACTGTTATCACTGGCTCTGAGAGATACATTTCAAGCTTGCAAGATCTTCTTTTTGAAGACACATCGGGCGTCTCGACAGTTTCACAGCGTATGTTGGAAAAAAAATTGTTTGTTATGTGGTGGCTCGACTCAACAAGATTCGACTTGGACTCGACTTGACTCGACTCGCCGGCTCGTTCGTTCGTACTACAGGTAGAGGCCTTCGGGGATGTTGCTCTTCTTGCGATAAAGAGCACTCTCCTTAGCCTTGACAAGATCATCTTGGGTGACCTGTGATCGGGCAACGCAGTTCGCATAGCATTCGTGCACGAGAATGTTAGTATGAGATGGAGGTGCTCCTGAAAGAGAAAGAGAAAGAGAGAGAGAGAGGGACTTTGCACTTACCTTCATGCGGCGCTCACGAAGCGCGAGGAGACCAGCCTCCGTGCAGATCGCCTTGATGTCGGCGCCCGAAATATCGTCCTTGGCAGAGATGAAGACATTGAGATCGACGTCGTCTGCGAGGCTCATTTTCGAGGTGGTGATGGAAAAAATCTGCTTCTTTGTGGCCTCGTTGGGAAGTGGAATTTCGATCTTACGATCGATACGACCGGGTCGAATCAGTGCAGGATCCAGACTGTCAATGCGGTTGGTCGCCATAATGACCTTGATGTCGGAGCGGTTATCAAAACCATCGAGCTGATTGAGAAGCTCAAGCATGGTGCGTTGCTGAAAAGAAGAACAAGAAGAATACAAGAAAGTCAAACACAAAAAAGTTGTCAGTGGACAGCTTTGTCGCTTTGCCACAACCAGGGCCGCGCAAGGCGGCGCGGCGCCTTGATGGGATTTACTTACAATTTCTTTGGCGCCTCCACTAGAGCCTGTGAAGTGCAGAGAAATGATTCACACACGGGAATCAAAACGAAATTTGTCAGTCTGCGTGATCATCCCTCCGTTGCTGTCCCGCGACTACATATAGACGTGACGAGACGAGACGATACAAGACCAGGTCATGCATTCATTCATTCGTTCATTCAAGCAAAGCTTGCTCGCTTGCGAAGAATGAAGCTCAGGTCAACTTGTCGCCTCTGCCGCCGTTTTCCATTTGCAGCACGTCTTCGAAAAAACGAAAGAAAGGACGGAGAAAAGAACTTACTCTGGTATCGCTTCATACCGACAGCGTCGATTTCGTCGATAAAGATGATCGAGGGCGCGTGGTCCTCGGCCACCTCGAACATTTGGCGCACAAGCTTGGGGCCATCACCTAGGTACTTCTGAATGAGCTCCGAACCAACAACACGCAAAAAGGTGGCCGAAGTCTGGTTAGCAACGGCTTTGGCCAGGAGCGTCTTGCCCGTGCCGGGCGGTCCATAGAGAATGACACCCTTGGGCGGGTTAATTCCGATATCCTCGTAGAGCTCAGGGTGGGTTAGGGGCAGCTCAACGGCCTCCTTCATCTCCTGAATCTGGTCCTCGAGGCCGCCAATATCGGCGTACGTCTCTGCCGGGGCCTTGTCAACCTTCATGGTCGTCACAAGGGGATCGGTGTCGTCGCTGAGGATGCCGACGACCGAGGACGTTTTATTGTGCAGCAGAACCGAGGCACCGGGTTCGAGCTGGTCCTGGTCGACAATGGAGAGAATGTTGACATAGTACTCGGGTCCGACGCTGGACGACACGATCGCATGGTTATCATCGATGATTTCCTCGAGAGTGCCGATGCTGAGCGGGGTCCCGCGGAGCTCGTCGATCTTGGAGCGGTCCTCCTCGTCCTTGACATGTTTGGGCTTGAGCAGCTCCTGGTTTCGAATGTACTCCTCCTCGAGCAGGAGAAAGTCCTTGATGCGCTCCAGCTTCATGAGCCGCAGCTTGCACTTGGCGCTCGGCAGCACGTTGGGCACCTTGGTCGCGGTCGCCACGCCGCGCTTCCTGCGCCGCTTGCCCACGCGCGTCGGCTGCCCGTGCTGGAACTTCTTCTTCTTCTTCTGCTGGTCCTCCTTGCTGCGCTTTCCCGGCCCGCCGGGCCCGCCCTGCGCGTTGCCCATCCTCGCCGCCCGCGCGCCGCCGCCGCACAGACCCCGCGCGCCCGCTCAAGATCGCGCGTCTGCCGCGCCGCCCCGCCGCCTCAACGGCGAAGCTTCTCTCGGGCGCGCCCCGCCGCCTTAACCCGCCCCGGACGCGCACAGGGGACCCCAGCCGCGCGCCCGAAGATTAAGGCGCCTGCGCCGCTCGGTCGGGGGTCTGCGGGGCACCCAAATGTAGCTCCTCGGACGCGCGGGCTCCACGCGGCGAAGGCATTGCCCGAGGCCTCGCTGGAATCGTCTTCGTCTTCTTCTTCTTTGCAAGTGGCCAGCACTTCCGTCGATCGCGGTCAAGAGGGGTCGTCGTCGTCCCCGGTGGTCTCGGCCTTGCCGCAGCGCTATTCTTCAATTGTCTTGCCACTAGCTCCAGCCTGAGAGCGTGGGCGATGTGAGTGCAGCAGTAGTAGAAGAAGGGAGCAGCGAAGACGCAAACCTGCGAGACAAACCCGTAAACAAGAAGCCAGAGGCCTCGAGGGAGGCGCGGCCGCGGCTCCAGCGAGCTGCGGCTGCGGCTGCGCGGAGGAGAGACGAGAGGCGAGGCGAGGAGATGCGCGCGCCGGAGCGGGTCGTCGTAGCCCTGGCGGTCCTGAGCTGCGTGGCCCTGGCGTGGAGGTTCATTGTCCTGGGGTCGACGAGCGCAGCGGGCGGCGGCGGCGGCGGCACCCGCGCAGAGGAGGCCGCGGCGGAGAGCTCAGCGGTGCTGGAGGCGCTGCGGACGGAGCTGGACAGTCTCAAACTCGCAATGGAGACCTCGTCCGTGCCCAAGCACAAGTTCGACAAGCTCAAAGACAAGGCGCTCCAGGTCAGCGGGGACCTCTTGCGCGTGCGCAGCGAGGTGGAGCAGTACAAGGAGGCTGCCAAGGCCGCTCTTGCACAGGGACGTGTGCGGAGCCAAAAGAACACGGCAGCAGCCTCGCAACTAAATGCGACCTTTCGCGTCAAGCTGCAAACCGCGTACTCTCAGCTGAGTCAATTTAAGGAGCACAACCAGCAACTCGAGCTTGCCAACGAGCGCCTCGAGCAGCAGCTTGCCAAAGCTTCCCAAGACTTGCGTGCGCAATTATCCTCCTCTGCCTCTGACGCCCAGGAGAAAGCGGAGCAGGAAAATTTGCAACGAGCCAACCAGGATCAGGAGCTCCTTGACCTACGCACGCAAGTGGCGCGCTTACGCTCCGAGCGAGACGCAGCTTTGGCTCTTCACGATGACGCCACGGCTGCTGCGGGCCCTCTCGAGGAACATGGCCAGACTGAAAATGGCATTGATGCGGGCGATGGCAGCGTAATCGAGCTCGAGAGTGACGAGAGTATGCGATGCGAGGACAGTCTGCGGGAGATGACCAGCGTGGTGAAAGCTCTCAAAGCACGTGTTCAAAATCTCGAGAGCGAGCGGGAACTCTTACGCAAGACAGCAAAGGAAGCGCGCGCAGAGGCCGAAAGTGCGGCCAAGGACCTTGGCGCAACGAGAGAAAAAGTTGAAAATCTGAGCACGGAAATGAAGCAAAAGACCAAGGCTCTCATTGATGCCAAGGCACAGATAGAACAGCTTCAGAAGAACGCTTCTCCTGCTCAGTCTTCCTCGCAACCGAGCGTAGGGTCTTCGCAAAGCGACTTTGCGGGCCTTGGCTTTGGGGCGAACGGAGGCTTGAATCAGCAGCAACAGCAACAGCCGCGGCAGCATCAGCAACAACAAGGTGGATGGCAGCGGCAGCAAGGGTGGCCGCAGCAGCAGCAGCAGCAGCAGCAGCAGCAGCAGCAGCAGCAGCAGCAGCAGCAGCAGCAGCAGCAGCAGCAACCACAGCAACAGCAAGGATGGCAGTTACAACAGCAACGACCACAACAACAGATTGGTGGTTATGCCATGAACCAAGCGCCGCTGATGGGCGGCGGGTACATGAATAATAACCCTGGTGGATATCCTCAAATGATGGGTCAAGGGCCTGGTGGACTGAACCTAGGCGGCCCGCAGATGCAAAACATGGGTAACCCCTGTGCCCAGGCGCACAAGTTTGAATTTGATTCTGATCGCCCAGGCCCTGCCTTTCATAGCCAGGCTGTGCGAAGCGCGCGAGAGTGTCGCCAGGTCTGCGAGGGCGAGTATCGCTGCAGATCCTGGGTTTACACCAAGTCAGACGCCATGTGTTTCCTAAAAGAGTCACAAAGCCCATCGCAGCCAAGTACCTGCTGCGTGAGCGGACTCAGATGTATGTGATGAGCGTGTAATCTATGTATCTAACTATCTTGTGTCTCTCTTTTCTCTCTGTGCACTAAAATTAATTTTTCAATAGCAGACTGAACGCACACAGCGCGCGTGATGCACAGAAGTACACATGTATTTTCGTGATTTTCTTTCTTTTGGTTCTCAATCTCCCAAGTGCACTGACTTGGTGAGAATGGAATATGTTTGCACATCCAGAAGATAGGCGCGCGCGTAGGGATGTTTAGACGGAAGAGTGGCCTGGACAGTGAGCATGTTTGATGCTCCGTCCTTTGTTGGCACGATTACGCGTACGTTGTCAACCACTTGGACGTGGCGTGGTGTGGCCTTGGAAACATGCTCAAAGTTTTGATTGTGCTCCAAACCATCTGTCTCATCAATGTAAAATATTCCGACATCCCGCCGAAGGCGCTCCGCGAGACGCGAGGAAGGCGTGAGGAGCAAGAGAGCAAGCGCGGGCTCGAGAAGTCCACCCTTGGGCTTCCACACATCTACAATGGTTTCAAAGTCGAGCGTAACACTGCGACACGGCAGAGAACCAACGACTCCACGTAGCGCTGTGTCTGGCCTCGCGCGCTGCAGCCGTGCGCACATGATCCGCAGCGCCATGCCACGCAGACGAACGTGAGGCAATTCACGGAACTCTGAATCGCGAAAGTACGCTGCAAGAAAGTCGCGGGCGAGGTCACGGCCGTGCTCCGAGCGATCAGCAATGGACGCGAGCATAAGCGTCGCGCTCAGCACAGTATGGGTTGGAAAAGGGTACGATCCGGCGATGGTCTGACGCGGGTCACGAAGCATGTCCGGTGTGACGGGCTGCGGGACCAGCACATCGTGCAAAAAGAGGAAAAAGGTAGACTCAAAGGCAGCCTTGATGCGTGCTTGGCCCTTGCGCGCCCGCGATTGATTGAGGGCATTTGCGAGTGCCTCGTTCAGCGCCTCGGGCCCTGGGTTCGCGCGCGCGAGCTCGATCAGCATTTGAAGTTCGGGCTGCAAGAGCTGCTCTTCGAGCACCTTTTTATCAACCTTGACGGAGGCAGGAAGGCCATGCACGAGGTCTTGTACAAGCGACTTGATGGCATCGCCGCTGACCAGGCTGTCCACGTCTCTGGCCGTTGGCTCATGAAAGTTCCACCGCGTCCGCACAATCTTCTCGTCGGGGTCTGGGGCCAATTCTGCAGGCGCAGGCGCAGGAATGAGACCCATTAGAGCAGCAAGATCCAGAGCAGCCGTGACACTACGCGGTGGCGTGCTCGCAAGGAGATCTTCGAGGGTTTCTGCTGCAGTGAGAATGTTCTCGGTCTGAACAAAGGCCTGCTTGCGGGGCTCCAATAGGGGCTCGCAGAGCAAAAGAAGATTCCACAGTCCTACATAGTCGGCGACGTTGCTCGTGTCGATGGCGGCGTAACAACGCCGCGCACCAAAACGATGACGCGACAGCAAATCAATGCAGTCGCCTGCTACAAGTTCAATGGAAACGGCACCTCGCGCGACCGCTTGGCGGAGTGAGCTCCACAAAGGACGCCAGCAGCTGCCAAGGACCTGTGCCAACGCAGTACCGCCGGGCTTGAGATTTGCCAATTCACTAAAGGCCCCAGTTGGTCCCTGGGAATCGATAAAGAGGGGGCTCGTTTGCGCTGATGACGGCGGGGCCGTAGAGACAAAGTCGTAGAGAAGGGGATTGGGTACAAAGCTTTCGTCGGAAGCCTGAAGAGATTGTACACGATTTGCAGACCGTGAGGAGACGCCGGTCTCGAGCCAGGATTGTGATGTCTGGGCGCGACCGTGGCCTGCGCCATCTCCGAAACGACGGATTGCAGCAACCCGAAATTCTTGGTCCGAATCAAACTGAGCATCTGACTTTCTCCAGGCGCGCCAGTGCGGTTCCAAAAGGTTACGGGTCTCTTGGTCAAGCGTGAGCCATTTGGGTAGTGCTTGGGCATCAGCATCGAGAAGGATATCGAGGGCTGTATCGAGTCGCGATCGTTCAGGCGCAGTGACGAGCGCATCGCACCAGAGAGCAGTAGCGGCCTCAATGGCATTGGGCTCGTCTGAAACCGCCGCAAGTAAGAGAGCGGCATCGCGGGCGAGGGTAAGCGTTGATGCGTCGTTGAGAACAAAGTGCGCGTGGTGTGTCGAAGCAGAGATCTTGTTTCTTTCCCCTTGCAACCAGGACTCTTGCGCTAGCTCGGAAAGTGCAGCGACCTCGAGCTCGTGCAATGTTTTGAGTGGATTTCGCAGGTCGCCAACTCCCAGGTAGAGGAAGCGGAGGTCTTCTTCGTTTGTTGCGATATCGCCAATGTTTTTGGCGCTGGAATTGTCGCGTTTGCGTCGCTTACGCAAATGAGATGCGGCCTCGTGGCCGTTGCACAACCTTGCAGAGGCTTCTTGCGAGGTCCAGAGCGCCCTGCCGTGCGTGTTCCCAATCACAAAGCTGGCCATGATCCTGTCCACAAGTTTGCGTCGTGCCGGTGAAGGCAATAGCGTCTCTTTGCCGGCGGACTCGGCGCCGGCAAGAGGATTGCCATACTCTGCATTCTCGCTTGCTGTTGCGCTGCGGTCTGCTGTGCTGCCGCTGGCAGCATCGCTCTTGCTGGTGTTGCTGCTGCTGCCACCGCTGGCGCTGCGGCTTCGCCGCCGCTGCCAGAGGCCCATAGTTTTTCCTTTTTGTTTTTGGTTTTCTTCATTGCCTTTTTTTTTTTTTTTTTTTGCTAATTGCGGGCATTCGCTTCGCGAAGCCAAGCAAAAAAAGTCGAAGCAATTGCGAAAGCAAACGGCGAATCCCGAGAAACGAAAAAGAAGCGGCGACTCCGCAATTTCTTGTCATGAGATGAAGGCACAGGCACGCCATGTCCTAACGAAACTACTCTGCATCGTCGTCTAACATTAACAGTAAAGCAACGTCCTGCGGGTCCATTTGCATACGCAGAAAATTGAGAGACATGTCCTGAGGGTCGATGCAGCCATTGCCGTGATCACGATTTCCTTTGTCAATTTCAATTTTCATGAGCTGACCTTCCTGCCAATTACCTCGAAGAGACCGACCGTTGGACCAGCGCAGCGTCCCCTCACCATTTTTGCGATTCTTTGTCCACCAGCCATCGTACTCAACCCAATTACCCAACGCCGTGCGGCGGCATCGGCCCGAACCGTCTCGCTGGCCATGTCGCCACTCGCCCTCGTACACGACATTGCGCTGGGGGTCGTGGAATATGCCAGATCCATGTCTCTTGCCAAGTTTCCAGTCGCCTTCATAATAGCTCCCATTCGCAAACGTCTTGCCATTCGCAAATGTTAGTTACTCCAGTACAAACTCTTTTCCTTGGGAGAGGGGAACTGAGGACGAGAATGTAGAAATGCATGCTCAGACTTACCTTGCGTCCAAATCCGTGTGGTTTCCGATCGATGCATGTGCCGTGATAGACAATCATGCTCTTGGTCTGTAAAGTGTACATTTGATCTCGGGGATTGCGATTGCGACGAATAATTTCCAGCTTCCGCGCACGTTTCTCTTGCTCTAGTACAGCCTCGTCCTTTTCCTCGATAGTCTTCTCGCTCTGTTTGCTTCTCTGTGCAACGATGTCATCAGAGAATTCATCTTCTTTTTCCTTTTGACCGTCCTCTCTTGCCTCGAGAAGTTGAGAGCGCTCCTTCTTCTTTGCTCTCTCCTTTTCGGCTTCGATCGAGAGCAACAGCGCCCGCGCCTCCATGGTGTCTTCCCCTTCCTCCACCTAACCAGCTGTCAAGGACCCGGCGGACACGCACGCACGCAGGATGGGTGGCTCGCCGGCTGGGCGATCGGGCCGAGTCTGCGTCAATCGCGGGCAGCTTCCGTCCCGAGACGGCCACCGCGCCTGGCCACGTTCGCGCAGCTAGCTCGGTACACAGCCCTTTCGAAAGAAAGGGTGTGTACCTGGGAACGCCGCGCCCGCACTGGCAGGCCGGGTTAGGTCGGGGCCGGCCCGGTTAGGTTTGCGCGGGCCCGAGGCGTGTGGACTCGGAGGAGCTCTGTGCAGAAAGCGCGGCGCTGCAGAACGAACGAACGATCGATCGATCGATCGAGGCCGGGCGCGCGAGCGACGGGGCGAGCGGACGGCGCGCGGCGCTGCGAGAGGAGGAGCCGCGCTCGCGCGGGGTCGTGCGCTCGGCGCTCGAGCGGAGGGTCGCAGAGAGGAGAGCTTGCAGGCGCGATGGAGAAGGTGCTCCGCGCGGCGACGCTGGCGCGCTTCGCGGCCAGGCAGCAGCGGCTCGCGGCAGGGACGCCCGTGAGCGCGCAGGCGGGCGCCTTGGAGAGCGCCCGGCAGACGCTGTGGAACACCTTGGAGGCGTGGTGGTCGCAGCCGTTCCAGCAGCAGCAAACGCTGCGCCTTGGGTTTGAGGGTCTCGCGAGCCCGAACGACGCGCTCGCGCAGCGGCAAGAGCAGCTGCAGCGGCAGCAGGGCGAGAGCCTGGCCGAGCGCGCGGAGCGCTCCGCAGCGGATGCCGTCGAGGCGCTGGAGAGCCTTTGGAAGGATGGCCTTCTTTTTGCCGTGCCCAAACACCGCGTAACCCGTTCGAAGAAGCGCATTCGGCAGCATAACAAGTACGTCAAGAGGAAGCTGGCCTTTTCGACCTGCACGACGTGCGGCGAGAAGCACTTGCCACACCATCTGTGCCCGTTTTGCAATCCATTCAACAAGTTTCTCTCCAAGAAAGATGTTGGCAAGAAGAATCCCAACTTTGACATTTGGTAGGCGAGATGGCTCGTAAAAGCGCTCGATTAGGCACGCAGGCAGAACGGCAGGCAAGCACACAGATGAAAAGGCAGATTGGCAGGATGGTAGTACCAGGCCGTGTTTGTCTCCTTGTTTTTGGTGTCTTTGCTTGCGCTTTTGCATGTCTGGAGAAGAAGTCTGATCGAGTGCTCCTTTCTATTAGCAAAAAGACAAAAAACAGAAAAAACATTACAACACAAAATAAACAAAACGAAATTGGTGACTCTTTGGCTGCCACTAGCCACTGGCTGAGAATATGAAAGATTCTTGACAGCTGGCTGTCTTGGAGCAAAACATTCTTTTATGGCGAAGGCAAAGTGGGGCGAGCGCCGCTTGTAGGAAGGAACTTCGGCGGAAACTTGCCATCCTTTGCTACAGGCTCAAGGGAGTCAGTAAATGTTGCATCTTTCGTGATGTGGAATATGCGCTCCAAGAATTGGACAAAGAACGACAAATAACTAAAAGTGTGCGCGATTGCAGGGGAAAATGTGGAAGGCTAACCTTTTGTCTGAATCGTTGCTCGAAAACATGCGTCTCTCGACGCGCTCGAAATGCTTGCAGCATTAAAGCAAAACTTTGGCTCAAAATGTCTAAAAGATGCAAAATTTTCAGAGACCTGACACCTCCATACGTTCAATTCCGAGTTTTCGCTTGTTTAGGTCATGCTATCCACTCAAGTATCATTTTCCCCGTTCTCGATCAGAATTGAAATTATGGGATGGCAATCGAGAGGCACGGAATCGAAGAAAAAAGCGTATTTAAAGGGCGCGCGAGCTAGGTTTGATTGTATTTGAATAGATTGCATTCAGGAGATTTTGTTTGACTTTTCTCGTTTGCTTTCATTTACAGTTAGTGAAAGCACTCTTCTTTCTTCTCTGCTCGTTTTGACTGGCATCGAAGAAATTACTCGCGTTGCAAGGAATCGTCGGTTGCATTGCTGTGTTCACAAGCCATGACCTTGCTTTCTCGCCACCAACCTCTTTTCCCGCTGCTTTGCTTGAGAAAGAGGTTCATGGCGGCAGTCACGTTTGCAAGTCTTGAAAATGCACTTGGCAAGATCACATCACTTGCGTC
This sequence comes from Aurantiochytrium sp. KH105, assembly GCA_003116975.1. Lineage (NCBI taxonomy): Eukaryota > Bigyra > Thraustochytrida > Thraustochytriidae > Aurantiochytrium > Aurantiochytrium sp. KH105. Next base: position 83,322 of record BGKB01000001.1, read on the forward strand.
TGTGTATGAATCGACGTCTGCAACCACCCAAAGGCAGTTCAGAACTAGGCCTAGCTTGCAAATTGCTATCAAATACCCGCGCCATTGTTAGTTCTTGAGCAAAAAGATACATCACGCGCTAGGGACGCGACGTCGCGCTACCCACTCTGTGGATTGCATTGGCATGCTCTCTTGCTGACCAGGTCGTGTGCATTTTTGAACATCTCAACAACACGTCATATGTCCACGTGGCGGGCGGCAGCGTCTGGCACACCTTGACTAAATTTCAGTTTCCATTCTACTTCCCTCTTCTTCTTCTTCTTTTTTTCTTCTTCTTCATTTTCGCAATCATGTCACGATCTCCCTCCGCGCCGCTCTCGTCTCGCGATTTTTCCGCATTCTCTCTTCATCCCGCCATCTTCTGCCACAGACCGAATTTTTCGTGACACGCACGCGCGACGAGCGAGCATCCTGCGTCCGGGTCTCCGCACGCATCCCCATCATGGTGACGGCCACGTCACTCGACACTCTCTCTCCCGTCACTCTCTCTCTCTCTCCGACTCTTCTTCCCTTCTTTCTTTCTTTCTTTCTTTCTTTCGTTCTTTCTTTCTTTCCTCTCCGGCGCCATTTTGCGCCCGCAGCGGGCCTAAACCTCCCCGCCTCGGCCGCGTTTCCTTCCTCCTGCGCCCAAGTAAGTCGCTCTCTCCGCTTTGCCCCACTTGCGCGCCGCCTCCGGCCTAGTGTATCCGCGCCGCGCCGCACTTGCGCTGCCCGCGTGTGTTCACTTCGCTAGGATTGCCTGCCTGCTGCCTCCTTCTCCCCTTTCTCTCTCCCTCTCTCCGCCTGCCCGGCTCCTCGCCCGCCCAGACCCCGATCGAAGCAACCGCCAGGTACGTCACCACCCCGCGCGCGGCGGCGCGGCGCGGCGCGGCGCGAGGGCGCGGCGGGCGGGCGCGCGGCCTNGAGCAGGAGCCGGAGGGGCGGGCCCGCGGGGCCCGGTCCGGCGCGACGCCGCCGCCCGCGGGCCGGTCTCCCGGCCGGCGTCGCGCGCGGCGGCACGGAGACAAGGAGAGCCGCGGTCGGTGTGCGTTTCTTCGCCTCCTTCTTTCCTGCCTTACCTTTCTTCTCCCTTCTTTCCCCTTTTCCTTCTCTCCTTGTTTCTGCACGTCTCGAGGCGCTTTCCGAGGACCTTTCTGGCCGCTGCCGATGCGGAGCCGCGCCGGGGCGCGAGACCCTTGGGCCTGCGGCGCCGCGCCATGGCGGAGGCGGACCCAAGAAGGTCGTGTGTGAGAGGTCAGAGAGACGGCGTGCTCGCGTGCCGGCGCGACCGACGGACGGAAGGAAGGAAGGGAGGAACCGAGGGAGTGACTCTCTGGCTTGCTCTGCCATGACATGACGTGACATGACACGACTGACTGACGCACTCACTCGCTCGCTCGCTCGATTTGCGCGCAAACTCAACAGACACAAATAACCTTTTCGGTCTCTTACCTACTTTCGTACTTGCTAGTTCCCTCCTCTTCTCACTCACTCTCCTTCGTTCCTTCGCTCGCGACACACGCGCACGCCAACGCAGCTCAGAACCCGGGCGAGAGAAGATGAACCATCCCGAGTATGACTACCTTTTCAAGCTTCTCCTGATTGGTGACTCAGGTGTCGGTAAGTCGTGCCTTCTCTTGCGATTCGCTGATGATACGTACACGGAAAGCTACATTTCCACGATCGGCGTCGACTTTAAGATCCGCACGATTGAGATGGACGGCAAGACCATCAAGCTGCAGATCTGGGATACCGCTGGCCAGGAGCGCTTCCGCACCATCACCAGCAGCTACTACCGCGGCGCTCACGGCATCATCATCGTCTACGATGTCACAGATCAAGAGTCCTTTGACAATGTGAAAACTTGGCTGCAGGAGATTGATCGCTACGCCGCAGAAAAGGTCAACACGTTGCTTGTGGGCAACAAGAGCGATCTCACCAACAAGCGTGTCGTCTCGTACGAGGCCGCCAAGGAGTTCGCCGACTCGGTCGAGATGGAGTTCCTCGAGACCAGTGCCAAGAACTCGACCAACGTCGAGAAGGCCTTCATGGTCATGGCCAGCCAGATCAAGCAGCGCATGGCCAGCCAGCCGCTCGGGAGCGGTGGCAGCCAGCCTGCCAATGTCACCCAGCTCGACGGCGAGAACGTCAACTCGGGCTGCTGCTAAATCGACGTGATCTCGCGCGCGCGCACGAGAGAGAGAGAGAGAGAGAGGGATACTGTGATTGTGTGAATGAGCGAGTGCACAGGGATCGCAAGGGCGGAGTATTGTTCGTTCCCGTAGCCATTCTCATTCACCTACTCTCGAGACCGACCGACTGATCGATTAATCCAGTCGACCGACCAACCAACCAGCCTACCAATCAACGAACCGACCGACCAACACATCAACCTATGCCCCAATCTTCTACATCGTGCGTTGCCCAGCCTTTGACCATTCTCTCACTGGCCATGCCATCATTCACACGCGCGCTTCCCCCACATGGCAACGGCAACGCTCGACGTTTAAATTTCTGGGGAGCAAACGGTGTAAAACATTTGAGACTCGACTCGTCCACGAGTTGCACACTTGCTCCCGGTGCACATTCAAGGCGAGATTTGAGATGCGACGCACATTCATGATGCAGACGAATCAAAACCTAACAACAAAAAGCAAGTAAAAAGGAAAAGCTCATCATTCAAGATTTTACGCTATGCTCAGCATTTTTGAAGCTTTTGTCCCTGAAGAGACTCTCTCTCTTTCTTTCCCAAGAGAGAGAAAGAAAACTGCTTTGCTCCTGTCCATTGACGCTGCCGGGCTGTGAGCATCATCATTCTTGGGATTGTCTTCGAGCGGCGATTTTTAGCTCTCCTTTTCTTTTTTTGTTTCTTCTCAGATGTGACTCTCAAGGTTACATAGCTTCATCGACATCCGTTACTCACAGGTGGTCCAGCCCAAGATCCCTTGCACGCGATGGTAAGTCAAAGAGCACAGCTGCTATTCTTTTTTGAGAAGAATCGATTGAGCCGCATCCATCCTCGTTAAAAGTAAAAAATCACTCGTCTCAGTGCTTCATCTTTGGGAACAAAAGCAGTGCTTTTTAAAATTAAGGTGCAAGAGATCTAATGCTTGTATAATTGTAATTGCTGTTTTGTTTTGCCAAAGTAGGAACGGCTGTACACTGGCGTTCGCTTCACTTAATCGCGGTCTTTGGTCTCAGCGGCATCGGCGGCGTTCGCCTCGGTGTCAACGGGGTCGTACTTGACGGGCTCCGCTTCAGGCTTGGCCGGCGTAAACGAGGCGTTCTTCATGGCCTGCTGGTACAGAATGCCACCCGAAATGCACACGAGCAGCCAGAAGATGCCAACAGGCGAGGCGTGGTGGTCCCACACAGATACATTGACAAGGACAGTCGCAAACTTGCATACAACGCCCAGCACAGAAAACGCAGTCGCGGTGAGCGCCTTGCGGGCGTTAAGTCCAAAGTAGCTAATGGCAATGCCAAAAACGCAAGAAGCACCAACAGCCAAGGCCGACTCGCTTCCGGGAGCAAGCAGCTCCGCAAGCGCGACGGGAATCTGTGAAGCCTCTCCGGTGGCCATGGCAAAGAATGGGTACAGCACGCTGGCAATGAGGTTGTTGTAGAGCACAAGGCCCCAAGGCGTGAGCTCCACCTTGGTCACCACGCGCTTGACGAGCACCGTGTCGATAACCATCGTAAACACATAAGCAAAGCCCCACGTGTAGGCCGTGAGGCTAAACTCGCGGTCAGCCTGGACGTAGCCTACTGCGCCAATGACAATCAGGACGAGGCACGCAAGGACCTTGGGACCTGGGAGCGGGGTCCCGATGGTCACGCGCTCAACGAAACAGGTAGCCAGAGGCACAAGCGAGCGCAAAACGATAAAGGTGTCCACATTGGCGTACTGCAGAAGCTTCATGTTGCATGCGAGAACGACAAAGAAGATCAAGCACGCCGGAGAAAAGGCCTTGATTTTGCCCCAGTCCAGCTTGTCCACCTTGACGATGCCAATGGTACCAATGATGAAAGCAAGCAGCCACGACGCCGTCAGCTGCGTAAATGTGAGCGTGCTTGAGTACGGCCACTTCATCACGGCCCACTTGTTGATCACAACGAGACCTGAGCTGCTCACCGCGTACCCTGCGGCGATGAACATCATCTTGGCCATGGTGGACGACATCTTCTTGACAGTTGCTTTGCTTGTGCAGGCGCGCTGCCGCGAGACAAACGAGACGGAAGGAAGGGCGCGGGTGGGGACAAGCGCGGCGTGAGCGCAAAGCACCCGGAAGCTCCGCTAGCTAGCTAGCTGGACTCGCGCAGCGCACCGCACGAGGGAATCCGGTTATGTGATTGGTCGTTTGCTGCCTGCTTGCATATCAAATGGAAAAAGGTGGATTCGATTCTGGTGGGTGGGTGAGTGAGTGAGTGAGCGAATGCGGGTAAGTGGACTTTCACCGTTAACTAAACGTTACGCGAAACGGAAATTAATACCAGCCGTTTCAGAATCGTTTTCAATAAGCTGCCTGACTGCGATCGCAAGACGACAATACACACACACCATTGGCTCACGCGCGCCCTCAAGGGAGAAGTACTACATTCGAATCAGATCGAAACATAAAAGAACTTCGAATTTCATCTTTTTCGATTTGGCAACAACTTGGCTCCAGTTTTTTTGAATGAATCCCTGAGGAGAGGGGTCTGGTGTTTGTCTATTGAAGCGATTGATCTTGCCCGCAGCAAGACCGCAACAAACTCAGGACTTTTTTCTTCCTCCAGTTGTTACTCGTCGTCACTATGGTGTTTTCGTGGAAGCACACTCGTAGCCAATTTTGCAAGAAGCTGACCCAAGGTCTTGGGTCTGCCGTGGCTCGAGCTGTCGCTCATGATGCTTTCAACCTGCAATTCCGACTTCAAGGTAAGAGGATGACTGTCGCCAAGGTTCGCACGCCGGATCTCGAGGCTCTCTTGCGCAATGCCGAGATCGCGCGTAGCAGCCGCGAGCCAAAAAAGAGACTCCGCAGTCTGATCATTGTCCGTGCCCAGACGCTCCTCACGAATTTTCACTGAGAGCTTCAGGTCCGCGAGGCCCGCGCTGTCGCCAAGTCCCATGCGCGCGCGGCCCAAGGCGAGATGAACGAAACCGAAGCGAGGATGCGTCGCATCGTTAGGGAAGATCACCCTGAGATAGGCGTCCGACTGCTCCGCATACGAAAGGGCCTCCTCGAAGCGTCGAAGATCGGAAAGGACGAACGACGTCCAGTACATCGTAACAGCCACATTCTCATGACCGGGCCCAAATCGCTTCTTCTGAATCTCGAGAACACTTTGGTATTGCTCAAGCGCCTCGCTATACTTCTCTTGACGGTGGAGCGCGCTCGCTATGCAAGCCATGGTCATCGCCGTGTAGGCATGATCAGGACCGAGCTGTTCCGAACGGATGCCCAAAACCCGCCGATACAAGTCAAGCGCTTCATCGTATTTGCCCTGGTCCTGGAGCATGACCGCCATGTTGTGCATTGACATCGCGGCCAAAGGGTGCTTGGGCCCAAGCGTGCTCTGCCGGATCTCGAGAGCAGCTTCGTACTTTGCGTATGCTGCGGCGTATCCGCCTCTCGATTGCAGCACATTTCCCATGTTATGCAGGGTTGTAGCGTATGCAACATCATCCTTCATGTGTTCTTCAGCCTCCGATATCTCCTCGTAGATAGCAAGTGCCTCGTCGTATCTTGCGAGGCGCCGCAAGACACTTGCAATGCATCCTTTGGTCCCCAAAATCTTGCGATCGTCGTCGGAGGCCAGGGTTTGGCGAATTTTGAGGGTTTTCTCAAGGAGCTCGAGGGCAACAGTGTAGTCACCCTTGGCCTGGTGCGTCAGTGCAAGGCTCTGCTCGGCTGCTGCGGCCTCAAGACTTTCCTCCCCATAGGTCGACTGCTCGATCTCACAGACCTCGGTAAACAGCGCGAGAGCTGCTTCGAATTGACTGTGGTCACGCAAAAGTGAGGCCACGTTGCGCATGAGACGCACAGCTTCTGGCGACGTGTCTCCAAAAGCTTCCCTTCGCTCCGCGAGAATATCCAAGGCCGTTTGCGCAAGCCACTCGCGCACCTTGCTAAGAACCGCCCCATTGATTGCGTAAAAACCACCCGGAATCTTCTCCACGGCATCCATGATCATCTTCCTGTCACCCTCGTCATGACACTGCGCGGTGGCGAGCTCGACGCCCGCGAGCACGCGGGAGATGGCCGCAGAAGACCCTGTCTCCATCAGGTCAATAAAGCGTTTAGTCTCGCTGGGTGCGAAAATGGGCTGCAACGATTGATGACACTGCACCGCGCCATAGACCTCCCAGACGCACCACATGCGCGTCAGCGGCGTCGGGCTTTCCCACTTGTCGAAGAAAATAAGACGCTCGTCGAAGAGCTCAATGGCCTCGTGCAAGCCGCGCGAAAGAAGATCCATGCGGGCTTGCATAACATCCGCGGGGGCAGATTGATCGCCAAAGTTGACGAGCTTGGGCTGATTGGCAGAGAAGATATCAAGCCACACGAATGTGGTCGCAAGATCGCGGTCTTGTGACTTGTAGTAGGTGACGATGGCCGTCACCAGGTCGCCGAACTTGCAGCTGCGTGCTTGACTCACAAAAGCGCCAGCAAAGGGCGCCCCGACGCGCTCGTCGCCGTCATCCGTAGTTTCGGCAAGGAGAATATCGAGGTAAAAGGTTGACTCACGGTACGTCTGCGAGAGAACGACTTGCTCGCAAACGTCCTCGATTGTCCAGTCTTCGCGGGGCTTGAGCTCGACCTGATCAGCTGTGAACCGAACGTATCCATCGATATAGGCTACGGCCCCAACTTTGCGACCGCTCCGCACGGCAACGGTACTGCCCTTGCGAACGTCTCTCGTTGCACCATAGTGATTAGTGGCGACGAGATCCTCCAGCGTCTTGTACAGCTCTACGCCAGGCGCAAGAGATTGATTGCAGATCCCATTAAAGATTTCTTGCAGCGCCAATACGCTCACGCCACGGTACCAAACGACCTCATTGCTGAGGTTATCTTCGAGCTCCTTGCGTACATTTTCCTTCACCTGCACGAGTGCGGCCGCCTTTGACGCACGCAGCCCTGGGGCCGCACGACTGGCACGCAACATCGTGTTAGCAACCCGGGCTGACTGCCTGGGTAAAGAAAGGAGGTAGGCCTAGTTGTTTGGGTTCGCTCGTCGCGGTCCTCGCCAGGTCGGTCGCCGCCAAGGAAAGCCGACGGCTTTCAGCAAGTTGCGTCTCCTCGATCAGAATTCGCCTCTCCTCCAGTCGCTTCAGGTTGCTTGCGTTCACGTTTTGCTGGTCTCTTTCAAGTGCGTCTGGTCGTCAAGGTGATGGGTTGATTCTAGTGGGCTGGGCGCGACTGTGCGCGTGTGAAAGTGTGCACTACTTGGAATCGCCGCCGCTGCCGTCATAGCCAGGGTCTAGCAAGTGCTATCACGCGGCCAGCGCGTACCCCAGGGGGCATCTTTGAGTTTGCGCGCAGGCTCTCGATGCCTGCGACAGGCAGGTTATAAGTGGGGCCGCGAGAAAGACTCGGAGACTGCCACCTCGTTTGAGGAGATCCGGCCAATGTCTCTTGTATACGTAGTTGTGTGCTAATGTGAACAAATGAAGAGGGTCAGTTTTAGGAGCCAAGCTCGGGCTGGACGAGAAGGAGAATGTGAGGAGCTCTGCATGTAGTATTGACCCAAAATCGAGCAGAAAGGTCGGCGATTGTCTTTTTGTGAAATTTAGAAAAAGGCTCTTCCGTTCCATCTCCGGCTCCAAAGTAGAAAAAGGCTGCCTTCACTAGCTAGCTGGCTACGTATACTTTGCGTCTGCGGGCAGAGCTCCTACCGTGGCGCGGCGTAGCGTGGCGTGGCATGGCGTTTTTGGATCAAACACGTCTTTTGCCAACTTTTCTCACGCACGCCGCGTATTCAGTGAACTTGTTGTCCAGCAAAAGCAGGCCTAGCTTTCTCGGGACATCAGGGTGGACCATGCACCGGGCGGACAAATCACGATGAGGCTGACGGTACAACGCAGACCAAGCCTTGCGAAAGGTGCAAATGGCGGTACGAGAAGGAGCATGATAAAGGTGGCGCATCGGTGTAAAAGTAAGGGACATGCGAACCAAGCTAGCCTCTGACTGACGCCAGTCCCAATAGTCCAACGAGGCCCATGGACTACCACACCCACCTGCATCAAAAAGAGAGGCCAACGACAAAACGAAACGATACAGTCCCGTAAAGCGAGGGCAAGAATGCCAGCTCAGCGCTCGCGTTTGCGAATACTCACCGTCCAGGTATGCCTGATGCTGCTCTTTGGACCTCGGGCGTTGGGTCTCGAGGTCGTCTACTCCGGTGGCAACTTTTCACTGCCTTCGACAAAGTTCGGAAGGTACTTTGGCAAGCAGACCTGCGACCCAATCACTGCGCCCGTTGCGATGCTATTTGAGCCCGACCAGCTCTGCGGCCCGTCGTTTGCTCACGATTACTCGGGAACGATTCTCCTCGTGTACGACATGGTATACCCGGTGGGAAAGATCGTTACGCAAGGGGTTGAAATCGACTTTGGAAACATAGGCTGCTCCAAAGAAGCCATGTACGAAAAGCTTGCCACATCTGGTGCCCTTGCTGCAGTAACCATGGCCATCGACCCTTTGCCAAGTGCTGGGGAATTCCTGCATGGCGCATCTGATCATGACCCCGACCTATACTCGCGCATCCCGCTTTTGAGCTTACAAATTGAAGACGCTTTGGTCATAACCAATCTCTTGACGCAGGGAGAATTTGTCCAGCTCGTGGTCTCATGCGATGAGCCAAACCCAATGCTTCCATATTTGCTTGCCATGTCGTCGATGGGCCTCGTCTTTGGCTTAAGTGATCTAGCCCTGGGTTTCTGGGCCTTGTACTTTGTCGCAAACGCGTCGACACACAGCGACAAATGGTGTTGTCGACGCGTTCGATGGAACCCGAACAAGAGCTTTCGCGCTTCGTCCAAACACTCATCGAACGAGGCATCGTCAAACGCCATGAAAATCGATAATGCCAGTGGCGTCCATGAGCGCGCTCGCGCGAAACGACGCAAGGTGCGCGGCCATATGGAAATCATGCTCGCCTTTGGCATTGTCAACACAGTGTCGGGTTTCGTGGGTGTTCTCGGTTGCAATGGCTCCATCTCACACTCCTTTCTCGTTGACGATGCGCATTTACACTTTGGCGTCAAGACATTTTTTGCGTCCAGACTCGTTGGGTTGAAGATGTTCTGTATTCTGCTCGTTGCCATATTCTGGTACGAGATGTCAGCTGCAATGCGGCAAATGCGCAGTGTCGAGAGCATTTTCAGGACGCGCCCGTTCGCGATTATCATCATGGGCGTTCTTGTCGTTTTGCCCAATAATGTGACGACGATCATTTATGCGAGCTACCTCAAAGTCGACCTAGACACGATCACTTGGCTTTACACGAGCCTTGCGTCTGCTGTAGGGGTCGCTTTTGTTGTTTCGGGTCAACGCATGATTCGTCAACTCAAAGACCATATGCAAACAATTGCATCGACAACGAGAGACCAGCCAGAAGCGATGCGTGGAGTGCGACGCTTTGCGCTGCATATGGCCAGATGGTTGCATGTCTTTGCTGCCTTTTCATTACTTCAAATTGTTCTCGTCTGCGTCTTTGTCGGAGGCTCACTCCTCTTCGAGTCGCCTCAAGCCTATGTTCTTGCCGTTGTGCTTATAGGGTCTTGTGGAATTATAACACAGGCAAGTCAGATTATAGGTTTGCGTGGGCCTTCGAAAGCTAGCGCGTCAAACCCGCGAACCTCGTCAGAGACGATTGAAAGAGATGCCCCAGCCAACAAGGCAACAACAGCGTCAAGCAAGAGGGGATCTCAACTCATTCTTTCTAGCACAAATGCTCAGGGATCCGATGCTCCTGGTGCTCAGGGTGAGAGCTTGTTTGCGACCAATACGAACATGCTGCTCACCGCAGCTTGAAAGCTATATTTCTCTGTTTCTTCCCTTGCGCCCTCCATGATCTTGCGTACGCGTGAGTGACAAAATACTCTCTTGCACGCCAGCAACTTTGCGAGCATATCACAAGCCCTTTGGTGTATCAGCCGCGCCGACTTTCGAACACGCTGCGCCCTCTTGCTCCTCGCGTGCCAGCCTCACGTCTTGGCGCTCGCAAAGGACCAAATCAGCTCGGGACCGATCAGTGGCGTCCCGAGCGTGAAACGGCCGCGCAGCACGAGACAGGAAAGACAGACGAGCACGTCAAAGGAGAACTGCAACCACCTTGGACTCTGAAGGAGAGGGAGACATCGGACACGCGGGCGAGGGTCGCGCGCGCGCGCTCGCGTGCGCTCACTCGAGCTGTTGCTGTGCCTTGCCTCGCCTTGGCTCGCGCGTCTGCTCGCCGCTTTGCGGTCGCGAGGTCGAGATCGAGTTGAGGAGTCGAGACGGGACAGCACCGTCAACGTCGGGGACTGACTACGAACAGCGGCGCCAGCAGCAGCAGCAGCAGCAGCAGTGGCGGCGGCAACGACCACGTCGACGGCGACAAGAGCTTGCGAGCTCGTCCAAAAAGAGCAGCGAATTGTGTCGAAAAAGAATCAGCCTTGTGTGCAGCTCGACGTGCAGCAGAACCATGGCTCCACGACCGGTCATGGGCAAGAAGAAACGCGCGGTTGCGCGAAAAAAGGCCGGGACGGCGCCGCTGAAGAAAAAAGCTGCCATGCACGAAACGGACGCCACGGCATTCCTCGAGGACCTCGAGGTAGAATTCCGAAGCCGATGCAAAATGATCGAGTTCGACGCCGAGCGCCAGGCAGACTCGGTCCGCAGTGCATACAGCAGCGAGATCATTAAACTACCCAAGAACATTCGCGCCATGAACGTCCGCGAGTTCTGCGAGAAGCACGGTGGTCAAATTAGCTCCGTCCTCGAGCAGGACCGCAAGCGGATTCTGGAATCGCCCAACGTTGTTCTGCAGTCCGCCAAGGTTGTTTCGCTAAGCATGTCCATGCGTAAAGCTGCCAAAGGCCCCGGGCAGCGTGTAGGTACTCCGGGATCGGCGCTCAGCCTTCGCAATCGCGCAGCGCTTGGTGCGCACAATAGCGCCTTCAAACGAACCGATAACAAGGTCTTTAGCACTCCAAGCCGAGGGCGTGCTGACACAAGCGGAGTCAGTGACCTGACGAGCATCTTTGCCGGCACACCAAAGTACGCGGGGGGTAATAACTCCGCGGCACCGACTCCGGCTACTGTTGTTGCAGCTGGTCGAGGCGCCCGACCCATGCGTCGCGGTGAGAGCATCATGTCCGTCAATGGGTCCCCTCTTGTGGCCACGGTCACGCCGGGATCGAGACCGCAGCCGCCAATGTTTGATGAGAGGAGTGCGCTGGCCATTAAACTAGAAGGCTTTGATGCTCTTGCAGCACAACTAGGAAGTGGCAAAACGGGTGGCGACGAGGCTTTGAAACAGCTCGAGAGTATTCGCAAAGCTGTGGATGACCTCATTGGCCAAACGCAAACCTCGAGCATTCTCAACGCTTCACAAACATCATCATCATCATCATCATCATCATCACAGCAAACGCCCGTTTCAGCAAGCGACGTTGCGTCTGGCTCAGCAAACTCGCAAGGTAGTTCATAACGGTTGTAACGATGCTTGCCTGCCACATATGCAACGCTCTTGGGAAGCTGTCTGCCCTCTTTTGTTTCTTTATTCTTTTTCATAATAAAGTCGGCAAGGGCTGGCCCCCTTGTCCCTCTTTTTCTTCTTCTTCTTCTTCTATTTCTGTTCTATTCCCTTTGATCTCGGGACTTCGCTATCGATCTGTTTTGAACGAACAATTGCACCAACAAAAGGCTGACCATCGTAGTAGAAGGATTGGCTACGAGCAAAGTCTGCTTAATTTCATTTTCATTATTCCCTTTAGAGATCAGGTTGAGTGCAGTAAAGACAACATTACCACCTTACTGAGGTTAGATTCGATTCTTCTTGAACTCGCGCTGTACAAAGTCCTTGAGAATCGGAAGTCTGCCAAAGAGCTCCTCAGGAACCATCAACAGGAGACGGCGCGTGCGTCGCAGCGTCTGATCCAAAGTTCGAAGCACGTCTCGCACGACAAATACGTACAGGACCGATGTCAGAATGATGAAAATGGCAAGAATTGCATTGCGCTTCGCTTTGCCCGATAAGAGACTGCTCGTGACGCCCTCAACGTAAATGATGACCGAGGTGGTGAACTGATTTTGCAAATAGTCCTCTTCAAGCTCAAGGAGCTCGGAAACGTCAGCGTCTGTAAAGGCTTCGATTTTACTGTCCCCATTGTACTCGTCGACCAAAGTTTTCAACCCTTCAAGGAATTGAAAGCTTGCTGCGGAGAGTCCTCCTCGCATCACGCCATGCATAAAAGCATCGCAGTCTTCAACCGTAGGTTTGTTCTCCAGCTGTCGCCAACGGTGACACCCATTCTCTAGTATGAGCTCGACTTGATCGGGTTCGGTTGCTGCATAGTGCAGAAGGCCGGCCGAATTTCCTCGTCCATTGAAGAGCCCATCGTTCACATCTTGGAACATCTGCATGACTGATGTAACGTTGCTGTTCGAGACAGAGAAATAAGGATCCTTTTGGAATTGGGTCCCCGCAAAGAACATGAGCAGCGTGTGCTTGACGAGTCGAAGCGTCGCGCGACGAAGACCTCCCAGATTGACAGATATGGGAACATGCATAAAGTACTCCATATTTGCGAAGAAGCCCACTTCGAAATTGAGCGCGTAGAAGATCAAAGCCATATTTCCGGGCAAAGATAACCTTGCCAGTGTTCCCCATGGCATGCTTGCCTTTGCTGAGGCGCGCGATGATGTGTTCCTCGTCTTCATACTTCCATTTGAGCCTCGATCCTGCGTCTGATGGGAGGCAGGAACTGGAACTACTGCACCTCTTTTTGCCCGCCAGCGGCCCCAGCGTCTGCGACATGGTCTACAGCAGAGAAAACTGAGTATTTTCCCTCGAAATGACACATTTACCTCGCCTTGCCCGCGGGAAGAAGTTCCAGAAGAGCTTTTCATCTTCTTTCGACGCGATGCCTTGCCCTCCTTCTGAGACTGCTTTCCAAACTGAGCGGCCAATGCTTCGTGCGACACATCGTGAAAGTCCTGCAACCGACTCTTACACTTCGACGTGATTGTACCGACCGAGTATGGCGGGATAGATCGAAGAACCTGCAAAACCTCAATCTTGTTGCGTTCAATCATGAGGATCAACGGCGCAATGAATGCGAGCAACAAGGAAACCTGGAGAACGAGTGCGAGAGTGACAGCAACGAGAAAAATGGGTACCATCTTGGAGATTCGGCTCTCCGCGATCGTCATGTACTCAAACGTCGTCCGGTTGAGATCTTGCAGGTATGAGGTAGGTCCATTCACTTGATTCAGGAGCAAGTAGACATCCGGATTGTCGAGAGTGAATGCAGACAAATCTTGCTGTGCCATTTGATTCGCAACGCTGACCAACAAAGACGTTGCTTCAAACAAAGACTGAATGGACTCCTCTTTCTCGCCGAGTTTCAGTTCGAGTAGCTCCGTATGCGCCGCCGTATATGCTTCGGATACACTATCTCCCTTGCTACGGTAGGAGAGACTTTCTCTCTCGATTGTTTTCAAAGTTGTGGCTTGCAGCGAAAGCTCTGCCCGTAATGCATCCTCCGTGATGCCTGCTGGTAGCTGCACTCCTTGGTTGATGAGGTAGAGTCCATGGACGCAATAGGCGAGCGAAACCGACGTGAAGCGGCGAAACCCTGCGCGATTTAAAAAAGAAATCTCGTCGGCATAGAGTTGAAAGGAGTTTTCCTGGATGACAAAGTAAATGACGGAAAAGAGCAGCACAAAGCTCACCGTTGCCAGATACTTCGTACTCAACTTTTGAAGCATAGGGGACATGTGCTGACGCGTCATCTCTTCATGCAGCATTTTGCGAAGATACGCCGTCGCTGCACCCTCTTCTGTACCCGTACTCGAGGCCGACTTTCCACTTCCGTATCGGTTGCCAAGCATTGCTTTGGAACTTCCTATTTCCGAAATGGAACTGCGAGCATAGGATGACAACGCACGCGATGGAAATCTGCTTTTGCTCGAAAATCTGAACTGATTGCCAGACGAGCCCATATTACCAAGCTCGTCGCTGGTCCGGGAACCGATTTGGCCTCCGAAAGGAGATCCTGGACTCGTAAGACTTCCTGGGCTGCTTGGGCCAAATCCAGACTCTGACTGACTCGTCGTCGCGTTTGATCTGCGAGCTGGACGTTCGATCGTCACCGCAATGCTGATTCGGTCGAGCTTCATTCCCTCAAAGTCATACGTGCGAACCTGGCATGTGATGGAAACGATGCGATTTTCCCATTGTTCCTTGAGTGTGACGAGATCGATCTCGGTCCAGGTGTCTCCGGCAGCAACAAGGTCGTTTCGCAGCTCGTTGTAGTCCTCGACAATGTCATCTGCAGTGAGCGAGGTGCCACGTAGGTGCGCCTCGTAGTCGCGAAGGTGCGTGAATCGCTGCAAGAGCTGCGAACAAGCTAAGTTCGCGCCAAGCACGCGACCCGGGTCGTGCGAGGCGGATGCCAAAAAGTATCCAAACCAGCGTTCTTCTTGCGCAGGTGGCTCCGAAATATTCTCGAGCGGGCTTAGGCTGACAAAGATCGTAAAATCGACGCCGTTGCTCGTGTATGGTGCAAGGCGCATAGAGGTCTCCAGGAGATGCTGCTGCGAGGACACGAGGAACGTCCGCACAGCTCGCCCGAAGAAGGGCGACCATCCCTCCTTGAAAAACGAGGATACAATAGTCTGCATGTGTGTGGAAAAGGGAGGGACGAGAAAGTCGCGCACGTTGCGGCCCGTCAACTTGTGCGACACAGAGTTGAGTAGGTAGGCGGCGTCATTGTTGACGTATGAGATTTCACCAAAGCTGGCGTGCTCGTCTGAAGAATAGTCGTTGATCTCAAAAATGAGGACCGGATCGAGACGCTCCCCCAATGTGTCTCGTTTGCCGGGTCGGCCTGCGCCTTTCATGCGCTCTTCCTCGAGCGCATCCGCCCTGTAGGTAATTTTGCTCCCATTGGCCTTGTCGTTGAGGATATCAGTCAGAAAGGATCCGTATGCATTGAGATGGCGCGATGAGCGAGGCTGGAGCTTGATGAGGTTCATATAGGCACTTTGCGCCTTGGTAAAGCTCTCGAAAACCTGTTTGCTTAGCTGCTGGATCCGGCGCATGTCCTGAGACCTGCTTTGAAATTCCTTCCAAAATTCAAGCAGCTGGATGCACGATATTCGGTCATAAAGTCGGGCCTCGCGTTCGCACTTTTCACTCGCCACAAAGGAAACGACGTCGCGACCCGTCGACACGCTCTCCCGCAGTCGAGCGGAGAGCTTGAAGAGTCTAAAATTCAAATCCAGGTACGGCTTGCGCTTTCGCGCTTTGAGAAGGGGATCTCGGGAGAGAATGGTACCGCGCTCATTCGGGTAAAAGCACAGATAAAAGTGAATCTGGAACATGCAAATCATGGACGAGCCAGAATACTGCGCAATTGCGCTATCGTATACGTGTCGCACGTGCCGCAAGACGCGGCGCTCCTCGCGATCATTGGCTGACAATTTGCTCTGCAGCTGAGCTTGCGAGCTTTTCGTGATAGCACCTGACCACAAGTGTTGCAGAGAGTTCTCTTCAAACATGGTGGCATTGTCCGTGACGTCAAGTTCGTTGATGATCATGGAGTCGTTGCGTCTGGAGTTGCCCTCCGAGCCATCTTGAAGGGCCGGGTGGTTCTCCTGGAGGTAAATGCGCATCTTTAGCTCGAGCTCGTACGGGTTCCGGACCCGAAAGGTATCGAGTTGATGCAACCGTTCAATACGTGCATGCATGAGAAAATAGGTGAGCGGAATCACCAGCGGGCCCCCAAGCACGATGAGGACAGCAGCGTCAAAGTCTGCCACGGTCTTTTCGTTGTTGAGAATAAGGCTTTTGAGCGAACGAACCAGCATGCCGATGTTGAACCACAAAAGGATCATGTTTGCGACAGCGTGCCAGGCGTTGATCTTGTGACGATAATAGGGCTGGTACATGATGTACAAGAAGGCGAGTACGAAACTTGAGGCAAAAAAAGCGAGCATGCGGCAGACTTCCAATGTTTCGTCCCCCCAAAGATCGAAGACGTCCCACAAGGTTTTGCACACGGCACAAACGAGCATAACGACTCTTTCAAGAAATGCCACACGCGTGTGGGCGCAAGCTGTTGCAGACTCCGACGTGAGAATTGGATCGTAGGTGGTTCCAACAAAGACGAGGACGAAGGCAGTGAAAAAGAGATAAAGAACGCCACCGAGTGCTCGTACCCCGGAAGTGGCGCTGGCCTCAACTGACGTGGGTACAATCAGGAGATAGAAGAACACTTCCTGCAGAGGCATCCATGCTACACCTCCTAGAAAGCTTGCTGTACGGCGAAGTATTTTCACCGACCACGTACTTGCATTGTTTGCGCCGGATAATTTCCTGTATCCTACAAAGACAGCTACGACGAAGGCGCAGAACACTAGGCCCAAGGAGATGAACATGAAGATGCGATACGTCATCAACTGGACGGCGAGATTACGCAGGTTCGAGTAATAGACGATACCAGAGAGGAACTGTCGAATCTTGTCTTCCTCGGCAATGTCTCCGTACGCAAGGGGGGCCAGCACGTAGGATATGGACTGCAAGCACATGATGGCAATGCCGAGCTTCGTCGAGAACGATGATGTTCCAATGTCCTCGGACAGGAGGAGAAGCGTTCCAGTCGTGACTTGCTTCGCCTTGCTATAAAGCTTTTCCGCAAAGTCAGCCCATGAGTCTTCAGAAGTTTCGCTTGTGTCTTTTCCGGCGAACCGCCCGGCATCGAATGCGTTGTACGAGTCGTCGTCACCCTGGAGCATCAGCTCCGAGGCAACTTCTTCGTCCATCTCGCGCGCAGCGGCGTCTCCGTTCAGGGACTGTTCACGCCCGGTCTAAGCAGCAGCGCTCGCGCTGCGTGCTTGGCAACAACGGCGACCTTGAAGCAAGACAGCTTGACCTCGACTGACCGCCGAGCGTGCGATGCTTGGATGTATAAGACTGTTTTAGGAGGCGGGCGCGCGTGGCGACGGCGTCAGAGCATACAGCTCGGCCGCAGAGTCTCTGCAAAGTGGACGAGACTGCGGACCTATTTTGCTTTCCAGCCTGCCCAGCCACCCTTGAAAGGGACACGCTCAGACTCCAGCGAAACTACCAGCCAGGGTTGAGGAAGAAAGGCGCCGTCAAGTTCGCTTTCCACTGCCTGGCAGCCAGTCACCCAGCCAGCCAGCCAAGCAAGCAAGCAAGCTAGCTAGCAAGCAAGACCTCTTTCTGGAACCCAGTCCAATCAAGACTGAAAGTGAGCCGTTACGTATGGTACTGACCGTGACCGCTTCGGAGCTTTACAGAAGCTATGAAGTTGTACCAGCCATGGCATGGCATGCCATGCCGTATACCGTGCAATGCCGCGCAAGAGTCAGACGCTCGGGGCTTGGTCGGGCTCGGATAGAGACTACTGGCCGGTGATGTGGTGTCGGGGTGGGTGACCTCGACGTCTCGCTCTCAGTCTGCCCCCCCGCCATCGATAATCGACCTGCCGACCGCCCGCCCCCCTCAACTTGCGCCGGAGCGACCCTCGACTCCGCGCTTGCGCTTGGCGACGTTCCCATCCTCGGGACACGAGGCGAGACAGGACAGGGCAGGGCAGGAGAGGCCAGGAGAGGCCTGAGAGCCCAGGACAGACCTTGCTTGACGAAGACGGGACATCGCAGTCGTCGACGGGAAGCCCTGAGTCGCCCGGCAGGCTCGACGTGTCGCGACGCTTAGCACAATCAGTAACGCAAACGCCACCAACATCGGAGCAGAGCAGAGTGACAAAGAGCCCAGCGGAGACTCTCTGCTTTGAGCAGCAGCCAGCAGATGCAGATGCAAATGCTGCAGTTGCTATGTTGCTGTCGCGCCCCCCACCTGCTCCTGGCGCTCGAGGCAAAAGGTGGGTAGGATGGAGCAAGTGCACGTCCAAGTGCCAGTGCGGTAGTCGCGGCGCAGTGCAGTTGAAAACGATTCGGCATACATTGTCAAGGTTAAGTTGCGAGCAAAGAACTCGAACTTGACTCGGAGCGAGCAAGCCCAACGGTCATCTTATCTTGGAAACTGCCGAGGAAGCACAACGTACGCAGCGCAGCACAGCGTCGTCATATCGCGAGCGGCTGTAGCGGCTGCACGCCACGCCACACCACGCCAGCCTTTTCCTAGCCTTCCAATCTCGACGATGTCCGGGGGTTTGCGGTCGGCCAAGCTGACGCGGCACAGAGGGCAAGTCAGCCTGGTGACGGTTCGGGGCGTGTTGCCGTTGGATCAAACAGCAACTAGAACAATCTAATTTACCGTTCTGGGCCGTGGATGGTTTTCTCGCTGGCTGACCTGGCCAGCTCCGAGTCCGAGCGAGGACGCTGAAGCCGTGCTGTGTACGTGCTCATGTGCAAAAGTAGCGGCTCCGGGCGGCTCCGGGCGGCTCTAAGTCGACAAGTGAGTGAGAGATTTGAGTGCGAACGTCGAATGAAGAGGCTAGTCAAAGAGACTTCGAGGCAAGGAGTTCCTCACATCGGAAGCAAGGACCGACCGGTGTTGAGGAGGAAGATGCAAGACCCCGTCGTCGACTGTTCGTCCTTGGCTTGCCTGTAGTGATTTGGTTGACCGGGGTGATAAAAGCCCGGCTCTTACTGTAAAAGAAGGCGCCATGGAAGGAGAGAAAGGCCGAAGCGCTTGACTGTGAGTCCGATGCAGGGAGCAGCTGCAGCAGACGTAACGGAGATGCCAGAGTTCGTACGGGCCGTAACGGAAATGCCAGAGTTCGTACGGGCCAATTCTACACGCCCGATAGGTAGTAGTAGGTAGGCCTAGTAGAAAATCTTAACCCATGCTGTCAGTTGAAACCATCCACCCTCCCACCCACCCCCCTCTTCTGGGGAACTTCGAGCCACTCGAGCTGCAAGACTGCAAGCAGCTGCAGGCTTCTTATCCCGCTGTTTCATATACAAATTTTGAGAGGTCAGGACTTCGGTCATTGCATCGTACGAGGGTTATTACTTGTGGCGGCAGCGTCAGGAAAGAGACAAGAAACGGTCACTATACTTCTTCGACGTCTACTAGCGGCTGCGACCCGCTGCCGGCGCGAAGCAGGCAGAGGGAACTTTGGAGGAAACGCATTTCTATGCTTCCCCGCCGCCGGCGTGGACAGAAGCAGGCGCCGGTGCAGGTCCTTCCCCTACTGGAATTGCGGACTGGGTTGTTGTCACTTGGCCTGGAAAAGTAGTCCCCGGGCAGAACTCGCTGTCTCTGCGCGAGGACGTGCGCGCAGACTTGACGGCGAGCGTTCTGTGAGAACCCTCGCGACGCGAGCGTCAAGGCGCGAGAGATGACGTCCAAGGACGACGGCGAGGTCACAGAGAGCGGCTCCACCGGTAACCTTGGAGACAACCATCTGCAAGTCCATTCCGGGGAGACGCTGCACAAGGTGGGCAAGCAAGAGAGTGTGTTCGACTGGATTGAAAAGTCGTACATTAAAGCGAAGGATGCCGCCGCAGGCGTCCTGCTCTTGCTCTCACGTGAATGCGGCAAGTCACATTCCAGTGCGCATCTCGGCATCATCATCGAAAGCATTCAGTTGTTTACCTTTGCGCTCTCGCCCATGCTCGATGCGGACGATGAAACTTCGACAACGAGTCAAGTTGGGACGGCACCAACGAATGGCAGTATTATCGAGAACATGGTCTTCTTTTCCGACGTGAGTAATCTGCTCATGTACTTCATTGGATATGAGCTTTGCCTCTTCCTGACCGTCTCAGCGGTCATTGTCTTTCTTCTCAATGCCCTCTATGTCGCTTATGGCTGGTCAAATACCTTCAACGTCCTGTGGCCGATCAAGGTCTTACGACTTCAGGCCAATGTGCTCATTGGGCTGGCGTTCATTCCAACCATCCAGCTCATGGCGCTTATGTTTAGCTGCTCAAGTTTTGATCTCAACTGCACAGCGTGGCAGCCACTCGTACTTACATTGTCCATTTTTTATATTCTTCTCGCCATCGCGATTGGCTCCACGTACTTTGACCCAATCGTGACCTCGGAGTCGCCGCAGGCATCGGCGCACACGCGCATCACAGTGTTTAACATTCTCGCCAAGATCGTGCTCTCCGCCGTGCACGCTGTGTGGGACAGCAATGCAACTCTCCGAAGCTCGTTTGCGGCCGAATTGAGTCGGCACCTGCTCCTCATCGGATTTTCTTCGGCCCTCAGCTACCTCTACGTCTGGTATCAGCCCTATTACCACTACAAGATGAATGTCCTCTCCGGGGTCACCTCGAGCATTCTTTTGTGGTTTGCGGTTTCCATGTTCGTGCGCTGGATCAAAATTATGCTCGGGGACCCTAACGCTGTGGGTGCGTTAGAAAACTCTGCAACGAGCATTGATAGCACGCGGGCCGCTCGTGACGTATCAGTGGCGCTCGTCACCGGGGCTTTTCTGGTGATCCCCTTGACAATCTTCATGATCGAATACCGAAAGCGAGCGCTGGCCAAAAAGCCTGTATACAGACTGAAAAACGCCTATGAGTTCGAGCTCAAAATTCGGAACTATCTGCGAGTCCATCACCCAATCTTTGCGCAAACGCATCACAAAGCGTCCTCGATCAAACCCTTGCTCAAGGACAGTGATGCGATGAACCACCCAATTGATGAAGACAGTAGCGACGATGAAAGCGATGAAGAGGATCAGCAGCCGCTGTTTGCACGAGAAAGCAACGTTTCCAACGTCAAAGATGACAAGAACGCGGGGCATCGGCGCCGCAAGCAAGATCGGGTCCTCACTAAAGTGCAAAAGCTTTTCGAGAGTGCCATCTCGCAGTTTCCTGGATCGGCGCAGCTTCCGATGTTCATGATCTACTTTTTCAAGACCTTTTACGAAAAGGAGCAGGGCATCGTGCTGAGCCGCAAGGCCATCTTGATTGCGGCGCGGCGCAAACCGTGGTTCGACCTCGAGTTTGGCCTATTCAAGCTGCAATCGGAGATCAAGCACAACGTCTCCACGGGTAAGGAGGTTGTGTCCTTTGTTGCGAGCGAAAAGTACGAACGCGAAGCCAAGAACTACGACCGCCAATCATGCTGGCACCTGCTCGAATTCTGGAGCGAGCTCTCCGCGAGCCATCCGGACATGACGCGCGTTCAGTCGCTCGCCAAGGCCGTTGCAGAATATTCTGCAAAGGCGCAAAGCGCATATCTACGTCTCACGCGACTTCAGCCCAAGCAAGCGCGGGTCCTCAAGCTGTACAGTGGCTTTCTCAATGATGTCGTCAATGACCGGACCGCAGGACAGCATGCCATGTCGAGGGCTATCTCATACGAAGAAGACAAGACTTCGGGGAACGCCAACAATGGGGGTCCGCCTGCCGCAGCGGGATCGACCGAGAACCCATTGTCGACCCAGCTGCACAAGTTTGACCCTGTCATGGTCTTCGAAATTAGCGAGACCACGCAACACGGAACTGGCTTTGGCGAAATCTCGTATGTCAATTCTGACGCTGCATATGTTCTGCAGAACGCAAGTCAGAAGCTGGTTGGTCGCAGCGTGATGGAATATCTTGTGCCGCCTTTTTCTACGCACTTGAAAGGCATCGTCGCGGCCTTCTTTCTCGAAGGGCGGAGTCCGCTATTTGGAAGGAAAATTGAGACGTTTTGCGTCTCGTCACGTAAAGACTGCTTTCAGGTAACGATGCAGCTTTCGCCTTACACAACTGACGGCATCAACTTCACCATGTTTCTTTCCTTTGTGCCGAACGAAAGAGCGCTTCGGGAGGCGCAATTCGGTTTTGGCGAAGACGTTGCAAACCAGGGCTTCTTCCTCTTTTCCGACCAATATGAGCGAGGACATGTCATCGCTGCCTCTGACGCTGGCTCATTCCTCCTCGAAAAGTTCACGACCCTCCTCGATACACACGCCATGCTCGCGGGCTCTACGATCGAGCTCAAGGATATTATTGAGGACTCGGAGAACATGATGGAGCGCGCCCTTGCGACAGGCGACTTTGTGGACGTGTCGCTGTGCAGTCTTCGTCTCGACTATGAGAACGAGCTGCATTCGACGGAACTCAAGGTGCATGAGTTCAACTATGAGGGATTTCGCATCCAAAAAGCGACAATCCGCGTCCTGACAAAGGAGGCCGCGGCCATGCGAATGCAGCGCCGAGGAAGCGCAGCGTCCCCTAATGACCTGGAGAGTTTTCCTTCCAATGCAACTTCGGATGACTTTTCGGACGTATCCAAGAATGAGAGCGACGACAAATTTGCCTTCTTGAGCCCAACCATTGGCATTTCCAACGCTGCACCGGCACTCGTCAAGTCACCTGGATCGCGGTCTGGCAGCTCTGTTGGTTCCGGCAAGTCTGGTGGCTCGCAGTCGACTGTCGCGGGAATGTACTTGAGGCGGCTCCTGCAGTCCGAGGGAACAGGCAAAAAGATGTCGCCGCAGTTGCAACGTCTCAGTCTAGTCTACGTCATTTGTCTGCTGGTTGTCGTGGCATGCTCACTCGTTTATTACGCGATCCAAGAGCGAAATCTTGACCGGTACGCGTCTGAAGTCGCTTTTTTGAACAGAGCTGGATTCCGCCGTTTTAATGCAGTCTCGCTGGCATATTGTACGCACTGCCTCGTGCTCTTGAATTTGGGTGTCACCCTTCCCAGCGCTCTTTCCGAAGAATCTCTTCGCGCGGAGCTAGAAACAAATATGGAGAGCTTGCGCGATATTGAAAAGGTCGCCTTTAGCATGCGCACGGACTCTGCTGAAATCGAGGACGTGTACAGCATTGGAAATACCGCGCTAAGCGTGCTCAATGGAGAGAGTGCGCGCTGGGAGTACACGAGTCTTTATGACGCAACAAGCCTTGTCACAGGTGCTGCGACAAATCTGATTGACTCGCCGCTCGAAATGTTCACGCTCGACAACCCCAACGTGCACATGGTTCTCACGCAAGTTTTGGGGTCTGTTTCGTACCTGCAGGATCTCAATAGAACGACATTTATGTTTCAGAACCTGGCTGAGAGCGAGATCCACACACTCGTTCCAATTTTTTGGACATCGGTGGGAATTGCAAGCTTTATGCAGACCTTGCTTCTCGCGTACTTTATCTGGCCCCTGGTCAAACTCGTGGAGAGAAACAAGCTCGAGGTTCTCGAGGTTCTTCGTTCTATCCCACCCAAGTCCATCGCAACCATTTCGCTGCGCTCCCGCAATCGTCTGCTCGAGGTCCACGAGGTGGCGAACGAGGTGCTTGAAAGCCAACTCAACAATTCGACCTGGGACACGCAGCGAAAAATTACGGGGCTGCTCGACAAGTCAGACGGATCAGGAAGCGGAAAGAAACGTAAGCGCTCGGAAAAATCCAAGGAGTCCCCTAGAAAGATGGTCGAGAAGCGTCTCGTGGACTCTGTCATACGGGCCAGTACTACAGAACCGGGGAACACCAACACGCTTCTAACAGGTGAGGACATGCCTAGAAACCGACTCGCGCAAAATGATAGTGGAAGCAGCGAGGAAGCAACTAGCAGCGCCAGTAGCGACAATGACGAAGCCAAAAGCAGCAGCAGTGACCAAATCATGAACATGGCGACCGAGGCGAGGTCGCCACCCAGCCCCATTGGAGAGGAAGAGGTTGAGACCGAGAAATCGACGTCGAAAGGTTTGAGCGGAGGGCTTGTGGCATGGTTTCGAGGCGATCATGAAGACGACTCGGATAAAGAAGATGAATTCAGGTACAAAAGAGGAATCGGAAGTAGAATCATCTCGGGGCTTGCGGCTCCCTTTTACAAGTGCGGATCCGGCGTGAGGCACTTCAAGCGCTGGATGCGACAACTTTGCGCTCCCAAAGTCAAGACCACGCCAACAGCTCCTGTTGTGGCCCCTTTAGACCGTCAAGACACGGATTCAAAGCTAGAAGCGCGACTTCGCAAAACGCAGACAGACTTCTCCGTACAATTGCGCGTTTTGGCAAAGATGGCCGTCCCTGCCCTTGCCGCTTTTCTTTTTTACGTGCTGAATTATACGCTTGGGTTCTACCTGAACATCAACTACCTTTTGCGCGTGCCAACATCGGTGAACTTTTCCGGGCTGAGACGGGCCACCCTTCGTCTCATCAAACACGTACTCTTTCTCTATCTTGCAGGGACCTCGATGGAAGCCGGTGACCCGTATACTGCATCGCAGGGCAACGTCTCGCACACGGTTGGCCTGTTCGAACACGTCAACAATGTCCTCTTCCATGGCCGGCAGAATGATGAGGGCCTTTTGCGCGTGAGCAGCGACCAAGAGCAAATTACTCTTTTGCTGGAGAACGGCTGCTACAACTGGCCTGGGAGCGATCTAACCGTTTGCGAGACATTCGAAGATGGAATCATGAATGGTGGACTCATGACGGCCACAAGGCAATTTCTAAAGAACTTTGTCACCGAGCTTCACGCAGCGCCGCCGCTGAACTCTTCGGAGACCTCCTTTGCCGGGTATTTGCTTGTACCAGCGGAGCTTGAGTCTCTCCTTGTACTCGAAGAGAGTTTCCTTCAGGTTCAGTACACGACTTCCGTAAAACTTTATGTTAAAGAGGTGACCGAACAGCTTGACGCAGACCGTCTCACGCGCAACATTATTCTGGCTGCATACCTGACTACAATTCTGCTGGTGTATATTCTACTCGTGCGCGGGATCATCCGAAGTCTCGACAATGAGTTAAAGCGGACGCGACGCCTTTTGCTTATGGTGCCCGAGGAGCTATACAATCGATTGCCAACGCTGCGCAAGTTTATTACACGCGAATTCAAGATCGGCAAACGCAGAAACTAGGCCTAATGCGGCATGAAGGCTTTGAGAGAGGGGGGGATTGAATGCCCCGCTGTGAAGGCCATGAGCGAAGGGCAAGCTATGAAAAAAAAAAAAGATAGAAATCTGGAACAGCAAATAATCTTGAACCATTCCAAGAAAGAGAACTTTACCGAAGTAGTACTCAAAGCTGACTGTAACAAATCGGAAGCAACGCTTGGTGAAAGGTGGCAGATCGCACAGGCAGGAACACATAATCCGGTCAGCCAGCCAACAAGCATCCTAAGCAAAGCAAAACAAAACATGGCAAGAAAGAAGCAAACGAAGGCGAAAAATCATCTGTGCATTCTCCAATTTCATAAATCTAAGCTCCCTCTTTGCTCAAGACTAGAGCACTCCCTTGGTGGACGGAACGCCCGCGCTTGCATCCGGAGAGATGGACATGCGAAGCGCCACCGCCAACGCCTTGAAACCCGACTCGGAACGGTGGTGGTCGTTTTCGCCGTGCAGACAGTGGACATGCACGGTGAGACGCGCAGAGGTGACAAACGATTGCACAAAGTGCGTAAGCATCTCCGTGGAGATGGTCCCGATCATCTCGCGCCGGAAACCAAATCGAATTTCGGCGTAAGGACGGCTGCTGATGTCGACCACCGCCCGGGATAAAGCCTCGTCGAGAGGGCAGAGGGCATAGCCCCAGCGCACGATGCCCTTGCGCGAACCCAGCGCAGCATCAAACGCTTCGCCAAGCGCGATACCAACATCCTCGGCCGTGTGGTGGTCGTCGATCCAGAGGTCGCCAGTGCAGCGCACATTAATGTCGACGCGAGAATGCTTGGCCAGGGCCTCAATCATGTGATCAAGAAAACCAATTCCTGTGCTCACATCGGCGGCGCCTGTGCCATCAAGATCGACGCTGACAGCAATGGATGTCTCCTTTGTCTTGCGCTGCACAGCGCCTTGGCGTGCACCGAGGCTAGCATTGCCCTTAGACTTGGTACCCGCGCCCATGGGCGCAACACCAGGTGTTCCCGCGGATCCAGGAGCAGCCACTACAGCCGCCTTCGACATAGGAGCCTGAAAGACCTCGAGCAGATCAACAAAGCCCGGCGCGAGTACTTGCGCTGCGCCGGCACTGTAGAGAGCGCCCTCTACGGTTTTGGAAGACTCCGCAGTGGCCCCCGGGGTGATGACACCGACGGCACGAACGCCAGCCGCGCAGGCGGCCCGCATGTCATCAGGGGTATCACCGACCATGACAGCTTCGGCCGGGTCAACGCCTCCAAGACGCTCGAGCGCAAGACAAACCGGTGCCGGATCTGGCTTTGAGGGCGCCTCGTGCATGCACACCATGATCGGCTGACCTGCTCCGTCAGAAACGAGGGAACGCAGGTTGTACAAATCGAGAAAATAAAGAGCCTCATCGCGAGGGCGGCCAGTCACGATAGCAATGCCAAGAGGGGCGCGCTTGCGCAGCTCGACGAGGAGTGCGCGCGAGGGAATAAGGCTCTCCAGGTCACGCAGCCCCGTTGCGGTGCTCGTACCGAGGTAGAACTCTTGAAATTTAGCGGTGATGGTCTCCAGCGAAGGAGCATCCGAGAGCTTGGCAGCGACAAGCTTGTGAGTGAGTTTCCAGTCGTCGTTAGCGTCGCCTTCAAGCTTGGCTGCCTCAATGTCAGCCGAGGTGACCTCGACGCCAAAGGCATCCGCCGTACGGATGATGGCCTGGCGGTATGATTGAGATACCTCGGCCAAGACACCGTCCATGTCGAGAAGAAGAGCGCGAGGGGGGCGTTGCGCAGCTTGGGGCACGTTCCCAGTGGCCGCAGCCCCGGGCATCGGCGTTGCAGGAACGTCAAGGTCACGCATGGCGTCGAGAAGCAGGTCGGTGTCGCGAGGGCGGCCACAGCTGATGCGAATGTAGCCCGCAAGAGCGCCCTTGGGGTAGTAGCGCACAAGAACGCCACGGCGACGCAGCTCCTTGTGCAGCGTGCCCGCGTCCATGGGTGCGTTGACTTTGAAGAGCACAAAGTTTGCAACGGAGGGCACTGGAGTGAGCCAAGCAAACTCCTGGAGCAGGACGAGCATTCTCGTGCGCTCCGCGAGAATTGGCTTGATGTGCTCTTCGACGATCTTGTCTTTGACACGAAGTGCAGCGCGCGCCGCGGCTTCAGTGGCGACGTTGATGTTGTAAGGCTGCTTGATGGAAAGAAGTTTCTCGGTGAGCTTGGGATGAGCCACGGAGAAGCCTACGCGAAGACCAGCGAGACCGGCCCACTTGCTGAAGGTGCGCAGCACAACAAGATTCGGGAACTCGTCCATGAGACCCACGGCGCTTCCGCCGCTGAACTCGGCGTAGGCCTCGTCGACAACGAGGATGCAGTTGTGTGCGCAGATCTTGCGGACCTGGTCCTCGGTCATGAGACCGCCCGTGGGGTTATTGGGAGACGCAATAAAGACCAGTTTGCCGTTGTGGTTGTCCACCTGGTCGATGATGCCGTCGACGTCAAGATCAAAGGCCGGGGCGTTGATTCGTGGGACCTCCAGAACTTGGGACCTTGCGATCTTGCCAAGGAACGAGTACATGCCAAAGGTGGGCGGGGCGGACACAATGCCAGCGCCGGGCTCCACCAGGCGGATGAGGAGGTCGAGGAGCTCATCGGAGCCTACGCCCGCGCAGATGTGCTCGGGGCCAATGCTGCCACCAATGTACTTTGCCAGATCCTGGCGCAGGTAGGTCTGCGCGGGATCCGGGTAGATGTGCATGTACTCGGTGTTGCGCACGGCCTCGATGACCTCCGGCATGGGGCCGTAAAGGTTCTCATTGGCGTCTAGCTTGGCCAGGCGTTCAATCGGAACGCCGACTTCTGCAGCCACTACATCGAGGGGCTGGATGGGCGAGTACCTGTTTGCCGTCGCGATCCCATGCAGGCCGCGTTAGTCCCCTGATTTCCCTCCCTCCCTTCCCCCCGTCGCTCTTTCCCTCCCTTTCCCCCATCGCCTCCGCGCTCGAGCTCCTCGCCCGCCGCCTGCACCACCACGCACACGGCGCTTCTCCGCTTTGCCGAGCGCCATCTCGTCCTCATCCCTCGGTCGTTCCCTCGCATCCAATCCCCTCTCTCCGCCCCGGCCGGCGCGGCCGCCGCGGGGCGCACGTACTGCGGCAAGTCCAGGAAGTCGCTGCGCACGAACTGCAGCGTGGGGTCGGTCGTCATGGTCGCGGCGCTCTCGTTGGCGGTCTGCTCGCTGCTCTTCTTCTGGCTGCTCTGCTCTTGCTGCTCCGCTATTCTCTATTCCGCTATTCCGCTATTCTGCTCTTCTGCGCTTCTGCTCTTCTACTATACTCTTGCTCCGGCGCCGCTGCTCCGAGCCGCCCGCTCGTGCAGCAGCGCAGGCCAGGCCGGGCCAGCGCAGCGCAGAGCGGCGCAGAGCAGCGCAGAGGCGGGAGAGCGAGAAGCGCCGGGCGCGCGGGCCGAGGGCGGCGAGGCGGGAACGTTGCCGCGCCCGCGCGCGCGGGGAGCGAGCGGCGCCGCGCAGCCGCACGTCTGGCGCGTCGCGGCGCCGTGTTCCCGCAATGGGGGCGGCGAGAGCCCGGATCGCCGCGGCGTGGACACGGAATTCCGGGGAGGGAGGGGAAAAAGGGTTGCGGCTGAGAGCGCCGGGCGGGATTCTTGGGGGACATTCGTACAAATTTCTTGCACGGAAGGGTGATGATGTTGGAGGGTCAGATGGCGGAAGGTCAGCGGTGGGTCGCCTGCAAGTAGCGCGGAAGAGCCCAGGCCACGGCTCGCTGCTGGTAACGACGGAAGCAGCGCTGGATTCGAGCTGCGGCGGCACGACGTGCAGCGCGACGGCTCAGCTCGCGCGAGACGCACCCTCGCCATGCAGCCTGGATCAGAACAGCAGCGCGCACACGGCGAGCATGGAGAATACTCTCCTGTAACCGGATTTCCAAGGCAGCCCGTGACAATGTGCCTCCGCAATGCGAAAGTTCCAGGATCTCCACAATCTCGCCTTCTAGCATTGCAGAGAGATCAATTTGGTCCTCGGGGCGCAGACCGCAGTGACGCAGACGCAAGGCTTCCTGCTCAAGGCGGCAGAGCAGCTTACGAGGATATCTGGCCAGCGCTTGCGCAGACGCGTATGGTGTCACCACAACGGGGCCCAAGGTCGCAATGGCGTCACGGAATCGTGCCTCGTATCGATCTGCCCCAAGACGAAGATCTTTGCAAAGCAAGTCACGCGTCTTCAGGGCTGCTCGCAAACGATCGTTCTCCCTTTCCATCTGTAAAAGTCTCTGAGCACTGTGAATGCGCGCGAAGCGTGGCGCAAGACCAGCATCGAGGTCTGCAAGCTGGGCAGCAAGGCCGTGTCCTGTTAAATCTGTAAAACACCGACCTGCGTGCACCAGAACACGCACGAGCGGTCTACCTGCTGGCATCGCACGTGTCGCAATTGTCTCGAGATCATTCGCTACGTTGCCCGAATGCGCTTCGTAGACGATGAGTACCGCACGAGCGACTTGCAGGCCACGGTTGAGGACATCTGCGTTCAGGTCGCCGGAAACAGGGCAATGCCACGACTGGACGCTGGCAGTTTGGAGCTCGCTCGCCGCAAAATGTGCGCCCTGCCGTCCTGCGTCAGAGTCGTTGATTGACACAATTGCAACAAATGGCACGCTGGCAGCTTTTAATCGCTCGAGCTCGAGATGTGGTCGCGCATGACTCAGCTCTTTGGCCAACTTCTTGCGCAATTCAAGCTTGGCGGCTTCGAGAAGGTTGTCTAGCTGAACAAGCATCTCTCGAAATGCGTCTTGACTCGATCCTTGGGGAACAGGCCACTGCTGATCAAGCACTTGCAGCAAGGTGGGGCGGAATCGCCGCAGCGAAGCGGCTCGAAGCGCAGGGGCGACCTGCGCAGATTTGGTCGTCGCAATGTTCATTTGTTGGTGCGGTTGCTCTCCTGCTTGTTTTGACGAGCTGGATCTTGTTTCTTGTGCGGCGGCGATCTGGTTCCAGTGAAGTGCTGACGAGATGGCCCAATCGGATAGATCGAAAAAAGGAGCGCCACGAAAGACCGATGGGCCAGAGAAAACCTTGGCGTCAAGCCTTGCATCGCAGCTGATCACCGCCAGGGGTGCATCATGAGCGAAAGATGCAGGGGCGATCGCTATGCGCGCAGATTTCACGATGTTGATAAAGTGCAGCGAACGCGCCGTGTTGCGACTCGTGATGGCAAGAACAAGATGCGCACGAAATTCGCCTTGCTCCGCAAGTCGAAGGGTCTCTTGGTCATTCGATGTTGCAAAGACGACGTTAAACTCCGTTTGCGATTTCAGCTCCTTCACGAATCGCACCCCAAAGCGAGTCTCTGCTGGGTCTGGACCAGTGATCACCAGGATATCTGCCGTGCTTGCTGCGCCCACGATCTCATGTCGCATCCAGTCTTGAAAGAAATAGGCGCCAGGGATTTTGCCATGGCCATCTTTGGCGAAAATGCTTGCCCCATGATGCACGAGAAGGAGAGCGAGAGCCAGGTCATCTTGGCACGCAGCCAGATGCAGCGGGTTTTGCCCAGTTCGGTCCACAAGATTTACAGGGGCCTCCATCTCGAGGAGAGCACAAAGCGTCTCTGCATCTCGCTGAGCGACCGCAGCGTGAACGAGACTTTGTCGTGATTTTGGCCAACGGGTCTCCAACAGATCTGCGTCGAGAACGCCCGTGTCCACGGCGAGAAGAAGACGACGCAGCGCTGCGATCGCACCACTGCGCACGGCGACTTGAATTGCATGAGCAGCGCTTGAAGCAGACGATTTTGACGGCATATCATGCGTCTCTGCAGCTTGTAAAGTCCGATTGGTGCTCTCATTCGCTTCAAGACGCTGACGAATGATGTCCGTAGCGTCGGGATGGCTCGTCTTGCAAGTGCACCTTACTGCATCGAGCTGCAAACGAGCTAAATGGATGCTACGGCGAAGAACCCGAGCCCAAAGGTCAATGCTCGCACAACTAAGAGTATTTTGGCTCAAATTGAGAGCCCAGAGCGAAGAGCGAGGTGGACCGGAATGCGCATTGCTGCTTTCGCTCCCCGGAGAATCCAGGGCCTCGCTAGAGATCTGTTCTGGACAGTCTGGATCTCGGACGGGCTCTGTCGACAGGAAGACGTCAGCAAGAGCGGCGATTCCAGATTCTTCGGTGCCCCCGTTGCTAAGGTCATTGTCTGCAAGGTCGAGTTCGTGCAATGTGCAATGCGCCGGGTTTCGCAAAAGTAAGGCAAACGAACGCGCCCCGTCTGCTTGAAGCTTGTTTCCCGCAAGCGCAAGGGATCGGAGCGCGGTGTGTGGCTCACAACTCTCGCGCAGCGTGGAGGCAATACACTTTGCACCTGATGACCCCAAGTCGTTGTAAGAAAGGACGAGGCTTGTTAGAGATTGACTCTTGCACACGCCACGAATGATGTCGACGAGGCCATCTTCACTTTCTCCATAGTCTGTCAGGCAATTGCCCGCAAGGTCAAGATGGTGCAGCTGCCGATGTCGGGGAAGCGCTGCGGCGAATGCTTCTAATGCCTTCCGGGCAGAGAAGATATGACATGCCGCCATGCCCGTGAGGCTGCATCGCGTCAGTCGAAGGGTCTGCAGCACATCGTTGTGCGGCAAGAACTTGGCAATGACGGCGAGGCCCTCGTGTCCCACAGGGTTTCCGGTGAGGTCAAGCTCGACGATTCTCGCATTTTTTGCCAAGCTTTCAAAGAGGCTCTGCGTTCCTTTGATGCCAATGGTATTTTCGCGCAGACTGAGCCGTGTCGACGATAAATTTCTCGCTAGCGGCGGCGCGAGAAAGTGCTCCACGAGGTCGTCGCTGACAGCAAGGCCGTCGAGCTCGACGTTGTCGGGCGAGGTGTCCTTGGCGAGGGCCTCGGCTGCGGCACGGACCCTTGCGCGAGTCTCGTCTCTGTTGGCTGCGGACATGCGCGAGGCACTGCTCCGCGGCGCAACGGGGTTGGCCTCGCGTGCGTCGCGCCACTTTGTTTCATGAGATGGTTCTCCTACGTTTCCTCGGGCGCGTTTCTGCGGCGGCAACTACTTTTTAGGCTCGCAAGGTGCGCGCCGGTCGGTTGGGACGAAAAACCTCGAATGCTGCCGGTCTCAAGCTGGACCTTGGTCGAGGTGGTGGAAAAGGAGGCGCACAACAACACCAACTTGAACGAAGGCGTCAGAGCCCGATCGCGCCGACGCGTGCGACGCGGGGCGGGCCGACCCGAAGCGGAGCGGAGCGAAACGAAGCAGAAGCGGCCATCGTAGATCCCGGACGCCATGCTGCAGCGCGCTGGCGCGAGCTCCGGGCCCAGCAGCGAGCTCCGGCGGCTTGTCGAGGAAGAAGATGGTGCTCGGAGCGACGTCGCCGCACTCTTGCACGACGGCGAGAACGCCTTGGAGGCGAGCACCACCGAAGGCGTCACACGGGGTTCCGCTGGCCGGGAACCGGGCCTGAGCGCGGGAGAAATGGACGAAGAAAGCTTGCTGGGGACGGAAAGTCGGAACAATCGTGCTCAAGACTCCAGCAAATGGCTGGGGCCTTGCAGCGGAAACGTGAGCGCGACGGCCGTGGGATTCTGGCTGCTGGGACTCATGAATAACGCCAACTTTGTGATCATGAACGCTGGCGCCAAAGAGATTTTTGCAGAAGGTGTTGGCGGCGTCTATCTCGCCAACGTGCTGCCATCCTTGTTCGTCAAGGCGAGCGCGCCGTTCTGGTTTCACTTGGTCCCCTACCACGTGCGTATCACGCTTTGCGCAGCGCTGACGGTGGCCTGTCTGAGCACTGTTGCTCTTGGGCAGAGTTTGGGTGTGCAGCTCTTTGGCGTTGCCGTCGGTGCCTTTGCAGGATCTCTGGGGGAGGCCAGCTTTCTCGCATACAGCGCCTTTTTCGATGGCCCGACGGCGCTCACGGCGTGGTCGAGCGGCACAGGCTTTGCAGGAGTTTTTGGCTATTTTTGGGTGGTTTTTCTGACCAAAGCCCTTGGTTTCACATTTCGCGCATCGCTTTTACTTGCCATGGTGCTGCCAGTTGCTTTTTTGTTTGTGTTCTTTCGTATTCTAGCGCCCGCGCGCGCCGCGCGAAGGCCAACGCATGCGGCAGCGGGACGTACGCGGGAGGCACATCACGACTGGAGTGCATGGGAGCGCGTGCATATTTTTGCATCCCTTTGGGAGTTCACAGTGCCATTATTTCTGGTTTACTTTGCAGAATACGCGATGCAATCGGGAACGTGGGCAGCAATCGGGTTCCCCATTGACAGCAAAGCAGCACGAGACGACTTTTACGTTTTTGCAAATTGGTTATACCAAGTGGGCGTTTTTGTTTCCCGTAGCTCGGGGACGCTGCTGCGCCAAAGCAAACGTGACCTCTGGCTCATGCCCGTTTTGCAAATGGTGCTCTTGGTTTTCTTTACGGCAAATGGGGTCTGGCACTTTTGGTGGAATCAGAGTTTGCTGGCATTGGCGTTCGTGGTGGGTCTTTTGGGCGGGGCGGTATATGTACACGGCTACATTCTCATTTCGCGAGAGGTGGCTCCGGAACGTAAGGAGTTTGCACTTGCAAGTGCCTCGCTGGCAGACACTTTGGGCATAATGCTGGCCAACATGACCGGCATCATCATTCAGGGTTGTCTGTACGCAGTGAACGACCTTACAGATGAGGGGCGGCCACCCGCGTTTACGTGCGGGAAAAACTATGATTGATTGATTGATTGATTGATGGATTGTTTGCTTGGTTAATTGATTTATTGATACGAGCGCTTCGTCATCCATTTTTTGTCAAACGGAGCGAATGAGAGGCTGCGCAACAAGTCTCTAGAACCAACGACAAAGTATCAGGCTTGGGAAAGAGCCTTTCTTTGGTGTAATGTATAATGTTTTTTATCTTTTATAATTGTGCGCGTAGCCAACAAGAACTTGGTGCCCAAGAAATGCGACTGGTACCGAGAATTGAGCTCTTGGCAAGATTCAGCCGAAGGTAGGCCTAGGTACTTGATGTGTGAAAAAATAATTACAAAAATGCGTCGCGCGCCCACTATCTAATCTTTCTTTGGCCTGTAGTCCTTGTCGAGTTCGATACAAACGTCGCTGAGACTTACATAGTTCCAGCGAACAACGCCAAGAATGAGCTCTGGCAACTCGGCCTCTTCCTGAGCCTCGACAAGCCAGGTGGTGTCGACAACAATTTTGCCACTCGTTTTGAGAATGCTCGAGTTGAGCATGGAAGCCACGTAACTGGACCCGACATCCTGGTCCATTTCAAAGTAGTTCGGGCCCTCGAAGCAGTGCGTGGTAAGTGCCTTACCGATGATGACCGGTCGCTCGCCGCCGAGCATCTTGATGCTCTTGCGGAGCGCGCCGGGAGCTTCGCGCACCTTGAACTCAAACTTGAGTTTACTCTTGCGCATGGCGTCGTCTCCGCGTACAAAGTTTTCGTAGGCGCGGTCAAAGCCTGGCTCGTCGCCAATTTTGTAGGTCTGTGATCGCTGGAAAAGGTGAACGACGCTGGTGTACTCGTGCTTGAAGCTGGACTTGAACATCCATGTCACAATGAGGAATTCGGGCATGCCGTCTTCGGCGTGATCCTTGGATCCCTGCGTGGCAATGAAGTTCTTGAGTTCCTCGACCTTGCTGGCTACATGCGAGAGGGACTTGCGCGCGCGAAAGACGTTGACGCCCACGATGTTGTATGCAGAGGTGGGCGAGGGTCGCTTTGGTGCCGCCGTGGTCTTTTTCGTGCCGGAGAGGTAGCCAATGTCGCGGACATTGAAGTCTGTGCTGGGCGGGTTCGTGTATGAGTTCTTGAGCTCTTCAGGGGAGCTCTTGGAGACGGTGTCGAGGTTGACGAAGCGTGGTAGGTGCATGGACCATTCTTTGAAGGCGGGCGCCGAAGCTGGGTCGCCGTTGGCCTTTTCCGAGGGCGCGGGCGGTGCGTCGACGGCCGCTGCGGTCGCTCCGGCTTTGGCGCTCGCCGTCTGCAGGTGCATGTTTTCCTTCTTGACATCGTGCGGGAGCACGGAGTTGTTCACCGGCATCACCACCTCCTTCTTCTCCACGCGCGGGGCCATCTTGGTCTTTTACTATCTCTGTCCAGGTCTGCGCTGCGCTGTGCTGTCCTGCCGCTCGCTCGCTCGCTCGCTCAATCAATCAAACAATGCTTTTCCGCGGACCGACCGCCTGCCTGTTTGCCTGTTTGCCTGTTTGCCTGTTTGCTTGCTTGCTTGCTTGGCGCTGGTTGTGACTTTTCCTGCCCTACCGGACCTCGCCTCTGCCCTTCTTTTGCAAAGCCTTTGTCGCCGCCTCTCTCGTACGTGGTACGTAGTCCTAGTGTCTTTGTTTTCTAACCGAGTGTCCCGACCAGGTCACAGGCGCGGCGTGGGACTCCTTGCCACCTCCCTTCTTCTTCTATGTCCAAGCGCGTCTGCTCTGCTCTGCTCTGCTCTGCTCTGCTCTGCTCTGCTCTGCTCTGCTCCACGCTGCTCTGCTGCTCCTCGCCGGCGCTCTCCAGCTCGCGGGGTCCGTTCGAGGCGTTTCGGGTTTGCCTCTCCGCGCGGCGAGCAAGCAAGCAAGCACGCACGCAAGCAAGCAAGCAAGCAAGCAAGCGATCGTTCAATCGCTCAATCAGTCCCGCGCCGGGTCGAGCCCTCTGCGCCTTCTTCCTGTCTGCAGTCCAGCCGCGCTCTCTCCTCCCTCTGCCCGCCTCCTGGCCGGCCTTCCTCCTCCCTCGCTCCCTCCTCGGGCGCCTCGGGCTGAACCGCCGCGGCTCCGCGTCCAACGACCCGCCCGGCGCCGCACGCAGGCGAGCGAGCGGCGCTCCGGCGCTCGACGCTCGCGCCTTTCTTCGGCGCGGCCGCACGGGCTCAGCCGCGTCGCCGCCGAGGAACTCGTCTCGTACCATTCCAGCCTCTCCTTGCGCCCTCAGCTCTCTCTCCCCGGGAGGCCCTCTGAATCAGCAGCAGTGGCGGGGGGGGCGGAAGTGGGCTATAGCGCGATGGCGCGCTTGCGGCGGCGGATAGCGCACTTGCGGCCAGGGAGGGAGGGAGGGAGGGGCCCGGCCGCGGCCTGGCCGTGGTGGCTGGAAACCTCTCCTCTCCGGGTGCCGCCGCTGCCCCGCGCGGAGCGGCTGACGGCCTCGGCGAGACCCGGACACCGCGCCGCAGAGCGCTGGCGCGTTCGCGGCGACGCGAGCTCGGGGCGACGGGCGGTCGGCGCGAAGGCGGGTTTCGGCGGCGCAGGAAGCCCGCGCAGGAAGCTGCAGCGGGAGGGTCGACGCGCCGAGAGCGACAGCAAAGACGACAGAGCCGGGCGCGCTCTGGCGCACAAGGAGGCTATCGAACCGGGCTGGGACTGGCTGTTGTAAAATAGATGGTGGCATTTTAAAAGGCGGGAAATGCAAGTTTAGCTGGTTAGAGGATAAGGCATCCCGGCCCGGCTCGCACGTACCGGACCCGGGGGCAGGGAGATGCTGGAAATATGCGTGGCGGAAGGGTCTGGTGGGGAGAGTCACTACAAGGAAGCTGTAGGCAACGAAGTCGCTGTGGTGCCGGCTGAAGATGATGAAAACACCGGCCAGGACAGGAAGGAGACTGGAAAACCTGGAGAGCGTCGGGCTGACTGACATCGGGTTGACGGACAAGACGTCGCTGCCTGTCGATCGATCGATCGCCATGATCGCTGCTGCACGCTACAAGCGAAGCAACTCGCTGGGAACACAAAGACAACAGACAACTGACAAGATCAAGATCATCAACAACTGTCTGCAGCTGCCACTGCAGCTGCAGCAGCTGCAGCTGCAAACAACTTGGACGTCGTCTCGACGCCACACGAGTGGTGTGGCCACCACCGTCGGAGCTGTGCTCTGCTCTGCTCTGCTTTCATTCTATTGCTTTG
This sequence comes from Aurantiochytrium sp. KH105, assembly GCA_003116975.1. NCBI lineage: Eukaryota > Bigyra > Thraustochytrida > Thraustochytriidae > Aurantiochytrium > Aurantiochytrium sp. KH105. Next base: position 120,239 of record BGKB01000001.1, read on the forward strand.
CTTTCGCGAGCTGCATGCGCCTGCGCGTGCTTTTGCTCGCTGCAGTTGGCGCCCGCGAAGCACTGCACGCTGTGCTGCTGGCAGCTTCAGCGTCTCAGCGCACGCTCGCACGCGGCGATCGACAAGACTTCTTCTGTCAAGTCGTTCGGCAGAGGTGCGGTGCGGAGCTACGGCGAACCGCGAGGATCGGTGTCAGTGCAGCGAGCGGCCCTCGCTTTTGCCAATGTCGATGTCACGTCATGTCATGTCAGCGACAAAGCCCAGCAGCCGTGCTTGCTGCCAAGACGCTAACGGGAAGCGCAGCATCTGCCCTGCAGCGGCAGCGGCGCTTCTGCAATGAAACAGCGAGTCGCTGAACGGGGGAAAGAAAGAACCCCGAAGCTTCGCGAGGTGACCTGACCTGAGCCGCTGCAGGCTCCTGCTGCTGCCACTGCTGGTTGGGACGGAGGGCATGCTGACTCCGTCCTTGGAGCAACAGCCAGAAGACCGCACTCAAACTAGGTTGACGTAGTTCATCAACGTAGTAGTACCTGGAGGCTGTGCGACTGCACGCACACGAGATTGCAATTCTTCGTTCGTTCACGTATTCGCCCGACTTCAAAGTTAATTTGATTTGCTTTGTTTTGGTTTGCTTTGTTCATCCATCATAATGCGAGAGGGGGGGGGCTCCGAGAGCACGACAGCGCGGCAAGAATGCACGAAGATACTCGCACGCGCGTGCCGGAGGCATCTCAAATGAAGCGGCGGCAGACTGGTCGTGACAAAGCTGCGCAGAGCAGCGCGGTGATGAATGTGTGCGCTCGATACACGCTCGCTGCTGCTGCTGGCCTCTCGAGCTTTTCCGCTGGCCTCGCACGCCTTCTTTTCTTTCCCCCCAGAGTCGGAGTCAGCTGCAGCGAGTCTGCGCATCGAGTTGGGGAGATAAGGTCTTCTCATCGCGGTCAGCTGTCCTGGCGGTTGGCAATGACCCATGCCTTGCCTGCCCAGGGCAATGAATGCAGCGGGCCTGTCTGCATTTGCTCGAGGCGAGGCCTATGTCAGAGTTTCCTCCGTCCGGCGTGCAGCGGCTGCGGGCCCTTCCATGGCAGACCTCTGAATACCTCCCACAGCCGGGGCTCCTGAGCGGCGCCAGGCACGCGACCGCGACCGCAGCCGCCTCACTGCGCTGCACTGACAGTGGATAAAAACACATGCCCTTCGCACTGCGCGAGAGAGGATTCTGCTCTGGCAATGGCTGGCCAAATCGTCATTTGGTGGGTAATAAATCTGGCGCCGAGTCTTGCCACAGCTGCGACCTTCGGTCAGCCAGGGGTGGTGCGGTGCTCTGGACGAAAAAGGGTTGCGCTGCTCTGTTTGCCAAGACCTAACAGCACGGCTAGCAGCACGGCTAGCAACATGCCAGCATGCCAGCAGCAGCAGCAGCAGCGAGAGGAAGGGAGAAGCGCGGCAGCGGAGGCTGAGCGAGCGCGATGAGAACTCTGCAAAGTCCATGAACCAAGTCCCGTCTTCCTGGCGCATAGCTAGCAAAGCAACGCACGAGCATGAGAAAGTGGTTGATTATAATACAGCGCTCGAGTGACCAGGACATATAGACTATGTCCCGTTCCGTTCTTCGTTCTACTATACGGCAGTTCGAGGCAAGCAAACGTCACCGGGAAAATTCCTCCTTTCTCCCGCAGACGCAGGGTAATCAGCGCTCATGGAGACATGAGTGGTTCTGGCCGTGCCGGCGAATTTGTCATCGCTTTCTTCTTTTCACTTCACGGTTCGCGCCATGCTGCAGCTGCTGCTGATGGTGATAATGATGTTTTGGAGCGACGAAGACTTGGACCGGTGGCAGCCATGCCAGCCACAGCACGGAAGTCGCGCTGTCGCCAGTGGCCATTGGCAGCACTGCAGCAGGCAACACGCAAGGTGCCCTCATTACCGAAGACAACCGCCACGCTAGCCAGCGAGCTAGCAAACCAGCCTGCAGCCAGCAAACCAGCCAGCCAACCGCCGGCCGAGCCGCAGCATATTTTCATTGAAAAAATCGAGACAGCCTTCGAGAGTGACTTCATCATCTGCCGCCACGCTGGCTGTGGCTGACCAGCCAGCCAGAGCCACTCCAAGCTGCGCTGCGCTGCCGGCGTCATCGTCGGCGGCACGACGGCAACTTGGGACTCACTGTCACACCTTACATCACGTGCAGCCAGCGCACACCCTTCTTCCCCCCTTCCCTCGCCGCGGTCTGCGCAACCCTTCTTTCCCCCTCCCTTCAGCCAGCCGCGGCTGCGGCGCGAACGTCACCGCTCTCAGGCCCGAGCCGAGCCCGCCCGAGCCCGCCCGCGCGAGCCCGCCCGCGTCGCCCCGCGTCGCCCCGCGTGCGGCCGCGTCTCTCCCGCGGCCGTGGCCTGCAGCCGCCGCCTGCGCCGCGCCGGTATACGCGGTCCGCGCGGCGGCCTCTGCACCGGCCGGGCGGGGTCGGCGAGGCGCAGCGGGCGCAGCGATCGCAGCGGGCGCTCTGACGTTTCTGGTCCCGGCCGTCCGTCCATCGAGGCGCGTCCAGCCAGCCTAAAGGCCGCGCCGCCGCTCCGGCGCGGCAGAACGGAGCGCCGGGACTGCAGCGGAGGCGGCCGGAGTGAAGTCGGCCGCGCTGGCAGAGCCGGGCGCGCCTCGCTTCGAGGAGGCGGAGAAGCGCGCAGCGCATTCGATCCGTCGGGCAGAAGGCGAAGCAAAGCAGGCCAATTAGGGGCAGAGCAGAGCAGAGCAGAGCAGAGCAAAGCAAAGCGCCAACTCCGGAGAGCTTGAGGAGGACCAGGAGAAGGAGGAGGAGAAGGGCAAGGAGGAGGAGGAGAAGGGCGAGGAGAAGGGAAGGAAGGAAGAGACACGATGCTCGCGGCGACGTCGAGACAGGCGCAGAGGAGCGCCGGCGCCGCGATGCTGTGGAGGAGGACGATGGCCAGCAGCAGCAGCGGCGCCGCCTCGAGCTCGGCCCCGCCAACCAGTGTGGACGCGAGCAAACGCAGCGGGAGCAAGAAGGAGAGCCCCGAGCGACGCCGCAGAAGCAGACCGGTGCACTCCGTGGCCGCGCTCCAGCCCGAGGCGAGCGCCGCCGTCGACGTTACCGTGGGAACCCTCTTTCCCAAGAACGAGTTCGAAATGTCCAGCGGAGCCAAGCTGGGCCCCGGTTCCGTGCGCATCAAGTACTCGATCATGGGTAATCCTGACGGCAAGAAAATTCTTCTTTGCCCGTCCATGAGCAACAGCGTCCACGCCGTCGACGGCTTCGACCCCGATGACCAAAAGGACCACCGCGGTTGGTGGCGCCGCACCATCGGCCACGGACCAGAGTTCGGCATCGACCTTGACCACTTTCAGGTCATCGTCGGTGCGCCCATGGGCTCACCCTTTGGGTCCACCTCGCCGCTCACACCCGGCGGGCCCAACGGCGAGGAACCCCTTCGCGCAAAATTCCCGCTCATCACCCCGCGTGACCAGGCGCTCCACCAAAAGCTCCTGCTCGACGAGCTCGGCATTGAAAAGGTTTTTGCTGTCGTCGGCGGCTCCATGGGCGGCATGCAGAGTCTTCAATTTGCTGCCAACTTCCCGGACATGTACGACCGTTTCGTCGCAATCGCAGCCACCGCGCAGACCTCTCCCGGCACCGTCGCGCTGCGCTCCGTCCAGCGCCAGGCCGTGCGCATGGACCCTGATTTCATGAACGGCGAGTACAAGGAGAACCCCAAGCACGGTCTTGGCATCGCCCGCATGTTCGGAACCATCTGCTACCGCTCCCCCAAAGAGTTTGACGAACGCTTCGATTGGTATCCGAGTGTGCTCGAACAGTCTGGCGATGTTTCGTTTGAGGTCGAGCGTTACCTGCAGCATCAGGCGCTCAAGTTCACGCACCAGGTCAACTATGACGCCAACTGCTACCTCCTTCTGTCCCAGAGCATGGATCTCATGGACATCGGTCAGAATGTTGGCACTTTTCAAGAAGGCGCCGCGCGCATTCCTCCCTCCAAGGCCGGAATGCTCCTCTCTTACAGCACGGATCGCCTTACCCCCGCTCAGGACCACGAGCGTCTTGCCCGCGTTCTTGGCCAGAACGATGTCCCTGTCCACTTTGAGGTCATCGAGTCCAAGTTCGGCCACGACGCTTTCCTCATCGAGAACGAGGCCCAGCCTCTCAACATCCGTCTCAAGGCCTTTCTTAACGCCAGCAACACCCCGCGCAGCGCTGACGCCGTGCACAGGCTTGTCAAGGACATGTTTGAGCACTAATGTCGATTTCCTTTCACCTGTGACCTCTTTTCGTTTGTTAGACCGTTCGGGTCCAACTTCACACGTGCACGGCTCATTCGTTCATCCATTCATTCACTCTGTTCCATTCCTCCCCTCCACCTCCCCCCCCAAAAGAAAAAACAAGGGAAGAAGAAAAAGTACACAGACAACCTGCTGATCAGGGTAGTACGACGACGGTGGAACTCGCTGTAAAGTAAACGCTACGCATACAACGGTAGCAGCTGGCCGGCCAACATGAAGAGAAAAAAAAAAAGACTTCCGAACTTCGAAAATATGAAATATTGTATTCCCTCCCCCTTATTTTCAATGTCTCCGTCTCTCTACACACGAAGAGTTTCTACACGCCATAAGAAAAAGGCATCTTCTCTTCTTTTGGCCTTGCTTCACTTGCTGCGCCGTAGAAGCGAGGTCACAATCAAACCCGCCATCTGCATCGAAAGTCCGGGAACCTGCTCCATGACTGACTTGGCCTTGAGCGTCTCCAGCACATCTTGCAAGGTCCGCCCGACATTCTGCGCAATCAATCGTCGGGCCACCGCCAGATTTGCCCCAGGTAGTAGCATGATAAATTTGATTACACGCATGTGGGCTTCCGATACGTCTTCGGACGCAAGACCAAGCGCACGCAGCCCGAAACCATCGCGCTCTTCGACCGTGCTCATATGTTGCAATAATTGCACTGTCTCATCCACACTCGAGGTCATCACGGTTTGCACGCGTGACCAACTTTGCGCTTGCATGTACGCCCGGAAAAACTTCTCGGCAAAAGTGTCCTCGCTTCGCGTTTGCAAGTCAACCCCGTCCTCTTCATCGTGCTGCACGACAAGAACTGGCCGACAAAAAGAACCCAACAACTCCACAACGAGCTCGTCCAACAAGCATCGGACTTGTTGTTGCTGCGATCCAGATTGCGCATGTCCTCGGGCACTCCCAAATCCAGCCGTCGTCTTTCCCTGAAATGACGACGAGGACGACGAGGACGACGCTGGCGGTGCAGACGCAAGCTGCATCAAGCGGCGCTGCGAGAGAATGCAGACGCCAACGCGTGAACCAAGCACAAAATCTGCGCCCTGCAGCGAGAAATCACGCACCATTTTGACATCAAATTGTCTTCCGTGCCGCATTTGCCGGCACACGGCCGTGATATCGCGTCGTTTCGCATGAGCGTCAGCCCATACGAGCTGCGCCGGTCCACGGGAGCTCGAATTTTCCACACTTTTCTTGGCTTCCAGCAGGGACGCAGAAGAAGAGCCGCCTGATGGTACATTGTCGGAATTTTCGATCATGGCCCTCTCGTTGCAAGCGTTTGGCGGAACAGAAACAGGCTCCGACTCTATGTTCATGCTCAGATCCGCCTTGCGCGTCGAGACCTCCTGAACATCAGCGTCGGGCTCCACCACCATCTCCTTCATTGCTGCAGATTCTGCGACGACGTTCTTTGTTCTTTGCACGTGTTCTGCCTGTGGAACGCTCTCGCGTGGCGTTGGCCCAAGGTGTATCGACTGTGGTGAGTCGGCCAGCACTTTGCGCCGGCCCATTTGTGCCGTCTCTAGCTTCGTGGGTGTTGGCCCAAAGTCTTGCGATTGTGAAGAGTCAGCCAGTACTTTGCGTTGGCGGAACTTCTTACCCTCGTTTCTCGCCTCGGGCGTTTCCTCGCTCGACGAATCAAGCGCCTTACCCTTGATGGGCGTCGGCCCAAAGTCTTGCGATTGTGAAGAGTCCTCCATCACCTTGTGATGCCGTAATTGTTTGCCGCCGCCCCCTAGGACCACTGAGTTAGCGGATTCCGATGTTGACGTCGAAGACGGCGATGACGCTGAACTAGACACTTGTCCCATTTTTGAGGAACGGGCGTTCTTGCTTTCCAGGTTTACGCCTGCGATTGCTCGCGAATTGAGCTCGCGCAAGTGCGCGTCAATGATTGGCATGTTAAAACGCCGTCTTCCAAAACCAGTCAAGCCATGCGGAGACTCCATGAGCGAACGTCGGTAAATGTCAGGACTATGTGCCGCGTCACTGTCACTTCGGCTTGCTGAGCGCTGCGAGCTATCGTCAATCAGGCCCTTCAGATTCCCGTCTTCATCTTCGTCTTCGTCGGCGCCGTCTTCGTTCTCATCCGAACTTGCGCCTCCAGAGTCTTCGGCCTCATCTTCAAAGAAACGTGCATTTCTACGGTCACTTGACTTCTTCTTCAATTTCTTCTTCAATGTCACGCCTTTTCTCAGCTTGAGTAGCTTCTTGGGGCGCATTGAATCGACGGACGAAGGGCGCTCACGGATTTTCTGCGTCTCCATCAAAGCAACACGCTTTGACGATGACGGTGACGCCGATCGCGAGAGGTCCACCGCAATTACATCTTCGGCTGCCGGGCTCTCTTTGACTGTGGGCGCAAGACCCAAGGCGCCAAGCCTGGGTCTTTCCGCCCTAATTCGCGGAGTTTCCGCGGAGAGCTCGGTGTCATCTACTTTTTTCGCAGACAATGCTGAAGCAGCAGTGACAATACTTGCCGGGGCCGGGGATGGCATTGCCACGACAGGCGTTTTACTTGGCGGCGGTGGCGGCGGCGTCACACTGATGGACGGGGTCACCGCAGCATGTGGTGATGCGAGCAGCGCATGCGGAACCACATCGCCTTTCCCCAAAGCTTGCGATGATGCACCGCCGTTTCCTATGGCCTGAGAACTCTTGGTTTTCTCCTTGGACAATGAGTCCATCACCAAAGATACACGAGTATGCTGCTCAGCCGGCACAAGGCCTTCTTCCATCAAATATGACCCTGAATCTGAGGCGTCCTTGGCGACAGGCAAGGCTGGATCCGCGCTTGTTTTCGTCGTTTCTCCTGCAGAGCCGTGCAAAGATGCGGGTCTTGGTTTTGCTGGTCGCGAGAGGCTCCCTGCTTTTGCGCATGTCAGCACGTCATCGACTTCTTTGGGCCGTGTGTTGCACTCGAGCCCTTCTTTCCCGACGATGAGGGGCGCCTTCTCTGGTGACTTGGTGACTCCGAGAGAATGTGTCTTTGCGCTGGACGGTGCGGCCACCGGCATGCTGCCACGATCTTTCACCGTGGAGTTCGCAATCCTCATATCCTGTTCCGCTGGAATTTTCGATACACGTGCAGCCTTGGTCGTTATTCCAAGAGACTGATCGCGTGCAACGCGCGCACGAGACTCGCCAACCTTGCTTACATGGAAGGCGCAATATCGAAAGGTGAGCGTGGCGCCAGCATCTCGAGCACACGATGCATGAAATCGAAAAGAGCAGCCATCCACGTCACACTCTACACAAGCTCCAACGCGCCGACCGCAAAAGGAGCACGAATGCCGGTGCAAGCTTAATTTGCGTGACATGTCGATATCGCGCAAAACCCCGTCGCGGTCTAATGTGAGAGATATCTGGGGGTTCCACCAGGAACACGCGGCGTGAACCCACGCTCGATCTTTATAAAGTACAAGGGCGCCATTCTGGTTGGGACAAAGAAAACAGCTGCGCACGGGACTTCCGCGTTGACATGGCGCGCATTTCCAGGTTTTAGCATCGGCAACAACTGTGCCAACGCACCGCGCGTGCACACGCACGTGGCAACTACGCAGACCATGACATTGTAAAAGTTTGCCTCGGCTTGCTGATCCGGGCTCTCCACAACAGGAACAAATGTCGTCAGACGGGCAGCCGCGTCGCGTGCATCCGGTCGTGCGATACGCAACGGGAGGCATGGCAATGTCCTCCTCAAAGAGTGAGGCAACATCATCAGAATCAGAGTCATCCGCAATACTGATGGACCCCTGTTTGAGACCATCGATGTCGCTGACACCAGGGTCCCCAGATACATTATTCTCATTGAGCATGTTTGGCACAACGATTGCTGGCGCGGGAACTGATGAATGAGCAAGCTTGTTTGGAGGCGCTGCGGATTTCACAGAGTTCTCTTTTCCACCTTCCTTCGCAGCAGGACTCGCCTCGGCAACGGCGATTGCGAGACGAGGAGTGGACGCGGACTGACGACTGATATTCGTTTCGATGCCTTGTTTTGAGGGTGACTGACTGATCTCTGCGGGAGAAGTGCCAACGATCGAAATCGAGGGACTTCCCGCGCTAGCGTCCGGACCCGTGCACCCGGTGCTCTCGGAACGCGACTGCGAGGGAGAAGTGGAGGCCTCCGCATACGATTTACCAACCTTCGCTTGACGCGGCCTCGCCGATCCGCAAGCCCAATCTTCGAGTCCGCTTTGCGCCACAGGGTGCGCAGGGCTCTTTACCGAGCTTTCCGTGAGAACGTGATCGACCTCGATACCCTTGACGAGCTGGTCCTCTGCCACACCTTTTTCAGACCTAGCCTCCAGAATGTATTTGAGATTGTACGTTTGCTCACGTTTGTTCACGCGCGTGACGCGCGCGGTGCCGCCGGGCTTGAAACCACGTCCAGGACGGCGTTTGATCGTAACGCAATCGCCTACGCTAAACTTTGGTTTCCAATGCTCTCTCTCCTTGTACATCTCAGCATTTTCCATTTCCTTGTTCTCAGCATGGCCGCTTTCCTTTGGCGTAGGACTCTTTCTCTTCCTTGTCGCTGAGCTCTCGTCATTCTCCACCACAGCTTTGATGCTGCTTTTCGGCATGGGCCTGTCAAGGCTCACGCGTGATGTTGCTGACGATGCACTGACATTTCCTTCCTTGACCTCTTGATGCGTAGAAGAAGACTTTGGCGTTTTGCGGCTTTTCGACGTTGTAAGGGCGACATCTTTATCAGCCTGCAGAGGCTTTCGTGTGATCTCCAAGGCCTGAGCGGGGCCTGCGGCTTGCGGCCTCTCGGCAGCCAGGTCTTTGTTTTCTTGCAAGGTCTTTGCAAGTCTTTTGGGAGAATTTTGGGCGGGGACACGAGTATCATCAGAGAGTCTCGAACGACGCTGCTGCTGCCGCTGCTGCTGCTGCTCTTGACGATCGTGCTCATTGTCGAGTTCATGAACCACAACGTCCTCCTGCGAATCCGCATCGAGATTGAATTTGGGTGGCAACGTAGACATTGAAGGCGGTCGACTCGGCGCACAACTCATGTGAGCTGCATCGTCCTTGTCGACCTTGACGTCGTCGTCACCGTTATAATCGTCGCCGCCAATAAAGGCTTCTTCATCGAAAAGATTGACATCTGCAGCTGCTTCTGCTGTTTCTGCTGTTGTTGTGTCGTGACCCATGTTCCGCTTGTCTTTAGCTGATGCGTCTCGATTCAATTTGTCAAAAGTCTCCTTCTCTTTAGCATTGTTCGGAGCAGCATCCAAGTCGATGACACTCGGGTGCGGCGATTCGCAAGGCTCGTTAGAGAGCGCCCAGACTCGCCGGTCAACATAGAGCTTGATGCGCTCGTATGCCTTGCTGCGCGAGGAGGACGGAGCTGCACGTCGTGACCCCAAGATGAGTTTGTCTCGTCGATTGAACAGGGAGAACGTGAAGAGGTCGGGCGCTGGTTTTCTTGACGTCTGAACAAAGTCCGCGTAATACTTGTTCTCACGCGGGGAGAACGGACGCAACGGTGTCTTGAGCTCCACCCAAGTATTCTTTATTCGCTTCTTGGACTTCTCGGTGTCATCGCCCTTAGACTTTCGCTTCTTTGGGGTAACTCCAGCGACTTGGGAGGCACGAAAACTACCAATCTCGAGCTCCTTGTACTCCACCTGAGGAACAATACCTTTGGGGACCATGCGAGGATTTGAACCGCGATGCAACGTCAAAGTGCCAAGCTTCTCGCGTAAAAGACGATGAATCTTGTTTGAACGCTCCGTGCCGGCTGTGAGATCATTCTTCTCCTTGCCGTGACTTACAAGGAGAACGACGGAACCACTCCGCTTGCGTCCAGCTCGCCCAAAACGCTGCACCATGCGGACGGGCGACTTGAGCGAGTCAAAACACACGATGAGATCTACAGAGCCGATGTCAAGACCCTCCTCGCCAATGCAAGTCGCCACGAGAATGTCAAGCGCACCAGCTTTGAACTTATTGATAATCGCTTGTTGTTCGCGTTGGCTCTGGCCCTTCGTCGCAACGGACTCCTTACCGCCTTGCTTAGAGGTTGCCGCCGATTGCCGCGATTGCCCCGGAAGCCCGAAATTTTCGTCCCCACCATTTCCCAGAAAACCGGTGTCGTCATTCTCGTCATTTTCACCGGCGTCGATGTCATCGTCGTCGTCGTCGTCGTCGATCTCGTCGGCAAGTGCGGCGGATGCCTTGGCCATTTTCATTTTCGACTTTTCCTTGGCCGAGGTGGTCGAGCGTTGGCCGACAAAGGGGGAGACGCGCAAGTCTGTCTGCGCCTCAATCACTGCCACCAGACTCGCCACAGTGGCACGGCTATGCGCAAAAACAATGCAGCTTGTCTGCTGGCTGGCCTCTTCCATGCGGCGAAAATGCGCAGTAAGAATCTCCAAGAGTTTGGCGACCTTTGGGTTGCAATCGGGGTCATCACGACGCAGACGAAGGTCGCCTAAAAAGCTACGAAAACGGTCCGTCTTGGCGATGCGCTCAAAGACCGCATTGATATTGGTCTTCGCCAAGGTTTGCTCAAAGTGGAAAAGCATCCCGGCCACGCCCTCCACTGCGAGATACTTGATGCCAGTCAGCAGCGTACTGAGTGCACCCAACTCAGCCGTGACGCGTCTAATAGCGGGCACAGGGGCCGTCGTACCGTTTTGATAGAGCCACGACCGCGCAGTGACAATCATTTCGGGAGATATTTTATGGACTGCGCGACGCAGCATAGGAGGGCAACAACTGCTCGCCTGGATGCTTAGGTAGACGGGCTTTGCCAAATCATACAGCTTGGTCTCTACATCTTGCATGCCCCCACTTGACTTGACGTCGATAATTTGAATCAGTTTGTTGAATACGTAAGGCTTGACATCCGGATCCATCTCCGCCTTATACTCAAGATTTGCCACGTGCAGATTATCCACAACCTCCTGGACGCGTGCCTTGTCGTTGCCGGGTGTCGCGCTGAGCGCAAGGATGCGAAAGTTTCGAGTCTTGGACCGAAGTTCTTTGATCAAGTTCGTGAAAGCATAGTTGCCCGTTGCACGGTGCGCTTCGTCAATTACCACGCACACCACTTCTTCCATGGGGACGAGGCCCGTCTTGCAGTCGTTCTCTGCCGTCTGAGGTGTGCAGTAAAACAGTCGCTTTGTCTTCCAGTGCTCTTTACGCTTTGAGGCCGCAATGTTGCCCATCATGCGCCCCGTCAGAGATTCGTCGATGCCGACAATTTTATGGCATGCCTCAACTTGCTGAGACACGAGTGGTTTGGTGGGTGCCACGAAAATGACCTTACCTGTCGGAAACCATCGCATTATATTGAACATGACCACTGCAGCGATAAAGGTTTTGCCAAGACCTGTAGGCAGGACGACAAGTGTATTTCGCAAAAGCGCGGCCCTTACAATGGAGAATTGGTACTCGCGCTTCGGATAAGATTCGCTCGTGGGATAGACCCAGGTCTTGATTGCCTCTGCATCATGCGGCATCTGCACTGCTGGCCCTGCGAACTCGTCAAAGCTGTCATTACCATCTTCGTCGTCGTTGTCATCATCTGGGCCGCGCGAGGCGAAAGACCAAGGAGTTTGCTTGTTGATGGAACCAAGAAACGAGGAACGCGCCTTCTTCTTGTTTACATGCTCACGAGGTCCCGCGTTTGCAAACGTGGCCTTACTTGTTGTCGAGCCACCACGACTCGGAGGCATCCTCGGGGGCGCAGATGCAGCTGCATTTCTGTAGTTAATGGGGAAGGAGCCGGCCTTTGATGCCCGAAGCCCGGGATCCTCGTCGAGATCGATTTCCACGATGACAGACGACGATTTTGGCCGTGTTGCTGTCTTCGGGGCTGCCGTTGGCGTTGCTGCTGCGGAGACGCGTTTGGTGAAAAATTTGCTCGAGCTGCTTTTCGTGTTTGTAGCACTCGAGATTGACGCACTTTTGTTCGCTGGGGTTGCGGTTTGCGGTCTGCTGAGGCTCGACACCTTCGACACAGTTGCGCTTGCACTGGGTTTTCCACAAAACTCGCAAGCACGGCCATAACTCTGCGTGCTCGTGAACCCACAAGAGCACTCGTTCGCATGCTTCGATGATACCCTTGATGCCAACGCAGGCGACTGAGACTTGTTGGGTTTGGGCTTCGCCTTGATTTGCGCGTGCGTACTCTCCACCTGTTCCAGCATTGCAAAGAGGTCTGGGTTTTCAAAGGGGTCTGCGCTCATCTTGGCCTCCGCAAGCCCCGACAGAGCCAACGCAGTAGTCTCTCCGTCTGCTCTCGCGCGCTGGAGCGCGAGCTGGAGCGTGAGCTCGCGCTCTCACTCCAACGGGGCCTCTGTTGATTTGCAAAATCCTCGACGTGCCCAACCACCGCCGAGGGATCCCGCACCGCCGAGCGGCGCTGGAGGCGCGCGCGCACGCGCGGCGCGAGGATGCCACAAGAGGACGTGGCGTCCGGAGCCTACACGGGTCGATCGTGCAGGCCAGGCGGAGCGCCGCGGCTCGCGAGCCAGACTCCTGGCGGTCGCGGGTCTGTCTCCGCCGTCTGGAAAAGAAAGCAACGCAAAGGAGAGCAAATCGATTTTGAATTTTCGGGCTCCAAGGTGAACGTGCGTTGCGCACACCGCGGACGAGAACGAGGCCTAGCTGCCATGAGGAGAGCCGTGAGGGTGGCCGGCCTTCCGAGTCGATTTTCTTTCCTTTTTACTTGCAAATGAATGATGTAGTGTCCCAAATAAGAGTTGGGTGGCATTCTCATTCTCAGATGAGTTGCTGTACAAGGGACGCTGTGGTTGACTTGGTGTGGAGTAGTGACAGAGATTCGTCGTTCGTGCAAACTTGGTCTAGGGTCCAGTTCGAAACGACCTTGTCCAACAGTCCTTGCATACTACGATGATTTGATTATTCTTTGTCTCTCCGTCTCACTGTGTATAAGTTAGACAAGTTTTAAAAGTCTTTGTCGGCAATAGCAAAAAAAATACCAATCTTCTCGCGTCGCGACCAGATGAACCTAATAACAACATCGCACGATAATAATCTTCTTCGACCCCGGCGGCAAAGGGTCCTCTCGGCGTAGCTATCTCTGCTCGACGGCGTCGTCCCTGCAATATGCGATTTCTTGCGCACTGCCTGATCAAGGCTTCTTCTCACTGGGAGAGCCAGGGCTCAGCTGAGCTGCCTTGGGCTCGGAGGGTCTCTCAAAATTCGTAACGGCTGGCAAACACAGATCACAGCAACAGCAACTCGGACGAATCGCGACCTTGCTCGCGCGCGCGTTCGAGGCACGGCAGCGTTGAGCCCGGCACGAGCAGGAGAGGAATTCTGCGGCCGCTCGTCTTGAATAGGTCTCGCGAGGAAGAAGACGACGGTGACGACGGCGGCGACGGTGGTCACTACTAGAGAAGAACAGGCTTCTGCGTGGTGATTGCACCGTGCAACGATGACAGATGTGGAGCCGCGTGGGCTCCTGGCACGCGCAGAAGCGACGCTGCGCCGTAGCCGCGGCCTCGAGGACGACCTTACCGGCGAGGCAGACCCCGACTCAGGCACGGTCGGCGTACGTAAGTCCCCAGAGTCGTTGACAAGGCTCGTGAATGCGCTGCGCGCCCCAGAACTTGAGGCCCACCGTGAGCTCTTCGAGGACCTCTTCGAGCTGGCCGTTCTAGACGTACGAAAGTTCGAGTCTGCCGTGCTCAGTGAAAGCGAGAACTTGCGCCGCGAAAACGCAGAGCTACGCCGCGAACGCGACGAGGCCCAAGCGCAGCTTCTTGCTCTGACCGATCGCCAAACACGAGTTGGAAAGCGCGAGAAGCGCGTAAGGGCTCTGGAGCGAAAACTTGACGCAGAGGCCAGGAGACTTCAGGCTACCGAGACGCGCCTCAAACGCTCGGCGTCCCGCGTATTGCCGCCAAATCCGGACGATTCGGGCGCTCTCCGCTCAAGTCTCTTTGCGTACATGCGGGACTGTGAGGGCCTCGTCGGCAAGCCACAAGACGCGGTCCAGGTCCGCACGGGCCTCAACGAAAGCACAAACTCGCACACTGTCCAGGGCGCACTTAAACGGCACTTTCAAGGGGTTGAAGCAGCCTTTAATCAGCTCATTCGCAGTTATCAAGACGAAATCGCGGCCATGTCGGACAACACCGCGCGACCGAGCAACGGTGCCTCGGCGGCTGCACGAATGCGCGAGCGCAAGGCGCAACGCGAAAAGGACACCCTTCTGCAGGCCATGCAGACCATCAACAGTCTTGCGGAGGGCCTGGTACAACATCCGGACCTGCAAGCCAACACAGAGGTGGAAATGATCCGACGAATCGCACAAGGCGCACAGGAAAGTCCTATTATCTGACCGCTTTGGGGCATGTATAAATCCAGACACATATCTCGAGTAAATCACCAGCTACAGTTGCATGTCGCTTCCATCATTAAAATTGCTCAGTTATGCAGACGGAATGAGCCATTCCTCAAAAGCGCACGCGGCCCGCTGCCGGCAGCTCTTGACAGCTTGCGTAGCAAAGGCAATTTCCGACTTGACCTCCTTGAGAGCGTCGGTCTGGAGACGGTACTCAGCCTTTTGGGCGCGCAATGTCTCAATAAGCTCGTGAGACGGAGCCCCTTCTTCGGCGTGCACACGCTGCAAGCTCTCATCGAGCGAAGCTTTGGCAGCTTTGACATGTTCCTTGATTGTGCGAGACCGTGCTTTCATCTCAACGAGACCACGCTTTGCGTCTTCGAGCGCAGAAAACAGGGGTGCACCGACCTTGCCATCCATCTTGAATGTTGCAAAGAGTTTTTCTCTTTCCGGAGCGTCCATTTCCTCGGAGACCCTGGGATCTGCGACGCTCGCCGGAGAGCCTCCATTGACGCCCTCGCTCAGTCCTCGGCGCCGAAATACGTCCTTTCCCTCTCTGGCATCCTTGCGTTCTTCATGCTCGTCATCGCCTTCTTCACGGGCACTACTATTGCGACCATGCGAACCCTCTTGTCCATCATGCTTGCGCGGTCGTGGTCCGGGACGCGGACGCGACGACCTTGGATGCCCACACACAGGTGGTCGCGGGGTAGGCGACTTGGATAAGCCTCGTTTCGACTTGCTCGAGTCTAGTGTTTCCGGCGCCAGCTCACAAGAAGTCTCTGCGTGCGGCGCTCGCGCGGATATCCGATACTGTGCCAGAGCTCGTTCTGCACTTTCGCGCGCATCATTCGCAGCGAGTGTGTTCTCGCGCGCAAGCTCTAAGATTGTAAACACATGGCGAAGACCCTGAATCCCAAGCTTGTGCGCATCCCCGTGCTTCATGAACTGCGCAACGTCATTTCGAAAGGTGGAAATGGCTTCTTTGCTGAACGGAGCATGCTGATAATTTGAAACCTCATAAAAAGCATCCCGAAGGGCCAGCTCTTCGCGAAGCATGCGAATCTCGTCCTTGTACGCCTGCACGACTTTAGCTCCAGCGCCGTTGGGCCCTTCCAGATCGCTGCCCATATTGTTGCGGACAGGTACGTTTTTTACGCGCATCATTCGCGTGGCAAACTTGAGCGTTGCCAGAGTCTGCTCGGCATGACTAACTGCTGGCCACACGCAGGCAATCAGGAGACTCTTGCAGTTACCACCAAGGGAGTCTTGCAAAAAGTGGGTCAACAGACTCTGTCGATAGGGAATGTGTTCGCGCCGTTTGTCGCCGAGAGCAACAACGACCTGCTCCAGAAATGAGAGCGACTTGTTGATTGCTTTTGCCTCTTGCAAGACCGAACCAAGCGAATTGGTCTTCAGAACTCTTTCTGAGCCGGCCAGGTCGACGAGGTGTAGTTTTGCGCTCGTGACGCGCTCACGCATAATTCCTGTCTCTGACTCTGCTTCGGAGAACCGGCGCTCCACCCATAGCGTGACAATACAATGCGACCGTGTTGAAGAAAAGTTGAGTTCGTGGGAAGCAATGGCTCTGTTCATGTCGCCTTCAAAGAGACACGTCAGAGCCTCCTCCTCTGATCGCACCGTGCGTCGACTCAGACCGAGAAGCGTCGTTCCCTCTTGCGCATGAGTCGCAAATTGAAAGCTCGACCGGAGCATCTGTTTTGAAGTGCTCCGCGGCCGATTGCGCGAGGAGATGTCGCGCTCCATGGCAGCTCTGTCGATTTCGTCTGGCTCGTCTTCGTCATCGTCGCTGCCTCCGTGATTATTTCCTGCTTTTGCGCGACGCTTTGAAGAGGCTGTTTGTCCATCGCTCTCGGCATCGGTTGATAAAAGGTCGTAGCATTGCTCCTTGTAAATTTCGAGATACGACATGCGAATTGTATAGACAGCATCAGCAGCACTTTCGACGGCGCGGAAAAGTGCTGTGATCGATCGAGCCGCGAGCCCGCGCGTATGTGGATCTGCGTTGCCTGGTTTGCCCATCATGGTGAAGGTTTTTCCTGCACCCGTTTGACCATATGCAAAAATTGTGCCATTGTAGCCGTGTAAAACGCCATCAAGCAAGGGCGGGACGCTACCCTCGAAGACGTCTTCTTGCGTTGCGTCAGGGGCGAAGACACCGTCAAACTTGAAGGCCCACCTTTCTTCGCCGGCATCAACCTTGCCATGGGCGTGTCGCGGATCGCGCTTGACACGCACGTTGACGCTCTTTTGCGCGGGCTCCAGCGTCAGGGCTGCACGCGCGTCGGGAGGACATTCAGGCGTCAATGCAGACAACTCGGACGCGTCGACTGGTCGAGGTCGCACCAACACGCGCACGCGTTGCGTTTTACGGTCAGCGTTCGCGCCTGCGCTACTCGCTGGCGTCCTCGGTAGCGCTGCTGCAGACGCCATCGGCTTAGTAATGCGTGCGATCGTAATCTGCCTCACACGGCGACGCGAGCGCTAGCATCGACCAAGGCGCGCGGACTCACTCCCTTTCCGCTGCCGTGCCAGACTTGGCAAAGTCATTTGCGAAACCCCAAAACTTGTAACGGCATTAATTTTTACTTTTTACTGTGAGACAATCTGATGAGGCCTATTGGCCCAGATTCTCAATGCTGTGACTCCCCGCGGCAGCCGCAAAGTCGCGCAGACGGCACATCTCGGCCCAACCGCGCTGTACAACTGGGTCAATGAGCGCCCGAGGTGAAACCTCTGTCAAATTCTCTCCCGCAAGAACGATTGTACGGTATCGCGCACGGGAAATGGCCACGTTGAGTCGACGCTCATCAAAGATAAAGGTTGCTTCTCTCGCAATGGCTCTATGAGATTGAATTCCGTAGAGCACGAGGACCAGATCAAAGGTCTGGCCCTGAGCCTTCTCGACTGTGTCCACGCGAATGGCCGCGGCTTCTTCCGCGCTAAAATGGCTTGCAATAGCACGTCTCATTGCGCGGCGTTGCGTATGGTGTGGCGTTACAACCAAAATTGTCAATGTCCACGAAGGGTCAGATGAGGAAGATGAAGAAGGTGCAGACGAGGAGGATGCAGACTTGTACTTTGCTTGATAGCTGCGAATCACATCCATCGCGAAAGCAGCCTCTTTGTCCAAAAGATCCGAGGAGCTAACCCTTTCGAGAGGCCATTTCAGCTCGACAAAGCGCAAACCTATTGTTGGATCTTGTAGCAGAGGATGCAGCGAATCAGCTTTTCCAAGCTGACTAATCTTTAAGCTTTCGCGTCGGTGCGATCCAACAACTTGGTAATCTGACCCATACGGACCGTGCAAAAGTTTGCCCATTGCCGTATTCATGCGAAGATTCTCCAACAATTTCGTCGCGAGTTTCTTGGCAATGGCGTCTTCAACGCCTTGGGATATGCATGTATCCAAGAAAGACCGCGCCGCGGGGCCATCGAGCTCATCCACGGGCCCAAGCTGTTTGTGGTCCCCTACCACAACAAGACGGCCCCATTCCGGGTGCAAGGCGCGCAAGCCTATTGCAGCATGTGCCTCGTGCATTTGCGACGCTTCGTCAATGAGGAGAAGAGTCGCAAAACCTGGGGTCGCTACGCAATCGTTACGATTCTCTTTTATTCCAGGACACTTGAAGAGTTGCCAGGGCGTAGTACCGAGAATCGTCATGTCATAATTTCCCCAAAGTTTGGCTTTTACGTTTCCAGGTTCCACAGTCGCGAATCCGCCGTCCTCGCCCTGCCCGCTGTTGCTTGCAATCTGTCGAATACACACGCGCTTCAAACCGAATGTTTGGCACGCTTCCCTGATGTGACTCAGACATGTATTGATCGCGCTATTCGTGCTCGCCATGACAATGGCGACGCGAGGTGCTGGAGTGTCAGTATTGAGGATCTCCAACACGACGCGTGCTGCCGTGAACGTCTTACCACTTCCCGGTGGCCCCCAAATCACTTGCATACGTCGTTGCAAACAGTTCTCGACAGCCATGCGCTGCGATGCATGCAGACCGTCGAAAAATTGACGCTTCTTATTCACCTTCAAATCTAACCGGGGCATTGACGCCTCCCACTGAGCAGGGTTTTTGCACAGGGTTATGAATCCGGCAGGATCGCCACGCGAGAGTGCCTCAAGTTCTTGAATAAGCCTTTTGCAAGCAAAGTTGACGCACCTCTTGACTAAGAAGTAGACATGGTCCTTTTCCGGCCAGCGTTCTTGGCCTTGCACTCCAGAGGCCATGACGCCGCGTATTTGGACGAGGATAGTTTGAGGATTCGTCGTTCTATTTGTGCTTTGCAGAGATGCCACGCCGTGCGAAAACGGAATTGAATCGGGGAACGTGTCCATGAAGTCGATATCGTCCGTAAGGAGAAGCTGTTTCCATGCGATGGGTGTTGCAGGCACAAGATACCACTGGGGAAATGTGTCTCCGGTAGCAAGCTTGCTTGCTAGATCCGCTGTGACGTCGCCGTCAGCGCGAAAGGTGCAGTTTTTACTTAGCGCCTTGTAAGTGCCAGCAACCTTTTTGTTTTCCCCAGTTGAGACTAGCTTGAAGATCTTTCCTTCAAGCGGAAGCTCCTCCATTGGAAGTGAGGAGCGTATTTCGTGTTGGCGCCTTGCTGCTGCCAGCGCGCGCAACTGTTCCTTTGTTGCGGCCCTGACAAGGCTCTCTTGAGAAAGCGCAAGGATCCTTGAGACCGCAAAAGGTGGCGGCGAAGGAAGAGCACAGAGTTGTTTATGGGCACGAACCATGATGTGGACCTTTGTAACGAGCTCGCACAGGTGATTGGCGCGGCGCATCAAGAGATTGTCGATGCCATTCTCGGTGCCTTGCGACCACATGTCTTGCATTTCCTGATTGGAGAAAACCCTCCCTGTCGCCCGAGAACTGCTGCTGACCATTGTTCGCACACAGTCTGCCAACGTATAGAAGCCAGGGATAGGAAGGACAAAGTGCTTGGCCAAAAAGGGCCTGAGAAAGCACACTCGATTTGCTCGAGACGCTCGGATCGAGTCCAAGTACGCGCTTTCAGCTTCTTGAATCTCGCTTCGCAAATCTGTTTCCGATATGAATGAAAAGTCCTTTGCAAGATCTACCTTATCGAAGAAAAGAAGAGCCTCGACAAGATGGACTGCTTGTGCGAGGCCTTCTTTATTGAGCCCCCCTGAAGATTTGGCATGTTTCTCGGTCAGCCATTTAGGAAGAAGCCCAGGGGGATTTGCTTGCGAAAGTCGAGCAGCCAGCTGCGCAACTTTCATACTTTTGAAATGGGATATCTTTGGTATTTGAGCCGCCCCAAAGAGGTCGACAGTGTATGGGAGATCCTCAAGCATGCTCCGATCTCCGATGGACCAAGCCAGGAGACTTGCGCGTTTGCTAAGCATATCTGCTTCCTCTTCTTCACTTGCTGCGTTGTCGTTGCAGCTCCTTGCTCGCTGCGCTTCGGAAACCGCCACCTTGACGAGAATTTGCGTGAAAAGCGAGAGCGCTGGCGAGTCCCAAGCAACGCATGCGAGAGATTTGCTCTCGTGGAGGCTTGGCTGCAGCATCTTGAACAAGGCATTCACAAAGGCAGACATTGAGTCGCTATTGTCTGGCCCAGAAGACCACGAGCAGTAGTCTGCTGAGTTGCGGAGCCGGCAGGAGACAACAAGGGGTTCTTGTGGCAGCTTGTCGGGTCTTGCGACTGCATCGATAATGAGCACTTCCGCACCGTAGGAAAGATCAAAGAATCCAGTTAGGAGAAGCCCACGCCCGACTCGTGTCTTGCATGTATGGTTTTCCAGCACATCTCGGAAATCCCGAAGGCTTGCATTGAGTCGCGCAAGTCGCAAGCCACCGTCTTCAGGTATGAGATCCTCGATGTCTTTAAGTGGGAGATTCTCAGCATCGTCATGCATGTCTTCAAGAATCGTCACGCACTCAGACGGAAGATGAGGAGCGTGGCCGACGAGAGCGCCGTCTCTTGTGTCTCTGCAACTATTGAGAAAGTCGCATGATGTGCAATGCGGTGCAAGTCGCCAACGAAGCGAGTTCTCTGAGTGCCGAGAGGAAAGAATGCGTCCAAGACTTCCCGACAGAAATGCACGCATAGACTTGAGGTCAGCCGATAAATTAAAGCGAACAGGTCCGTGCAGGAGAATTGAGCCCCATGACTGAGACTCGCAAGGAAGCCACACGCCACCGTATGGAGCCACCGAAAAGTCCATATCGAGGCGATGAAAGGCCAAGAGGTCATGAAGCAGTATACTGTAAACGGCGACTTGAACACGATGAGAGAACTTGAGGGAGCTGGACGACTTGGCGTCAACGACAAGAAGTTCGCCCGTTTGTGGGGTCAAAAAAATAAAGTCGGGTCTTGCGTGAGCAAAGTCTGCACCAGCACTGCGCAATTCGTCGATCCAAGGTATCCCTCCGCCACCAGTTCGAGGGGCAATGAGCGGTGCTTGTGCAAGCACAATGAGGTCATACTCTGCGCTATCTTTGTATTGGCGCAGAATTGTTCCGACGTCCATGTCAAAGTCCATTTGGCGCGAAAGATCGTAGAATCGCACTTTGTCGTTGGCCATCAGAGCTCGTTCGAGTTCCGCCTCGTGTATTTTACCGCGCTCAGTCTGAGCGCTTCCTTCGTGGTGAATTTTCGTGCGCGACGACCGCGAGGATCTCGCTTTGCGGTGAAGGAAGCGCTCGCATTCATCGCGCGCGAAGTATTCCCCGAGCATGGAGGCTGACGCGCGCGGGCGCTTACGGACAACTTTCCGATCATCATTGTGCGAGGAAACTTCGTTTTCGCTATTGAGTTCTTCGCCATCTGGGCCTTCTTCCTCCTCCTCTTTGTCTTGTTCGTCTTCTTCTTCTTCTTCTTCTTCTTCTTCTTCTGCTGCTGCTGCTGCAAGGTTTTCTCGTGTCGCCCAAGCCTGCAGCCGCCAAAAAGTACGACGCATGACCTTTTTCTGGCCCTCGCTCGGAACGTGGCGAGGTCCACACCGCGCGGCCCTGGCCCTGAGCGCTGGAGTCTAGCCGCGGGTCCGCTCCGGTCTATTCCTCTCCGCCCGCCGGCCCAAGACGCGGCGCTTGCGTTCGAGGTTTGCTCGCTTGCTCTGGCTTAGGCTTTTCGTGACCCATAAGGGAACTTCGTGACATGCTGCTAGTAGGCCTAAGGCCTAGTAGGCGAGCAGCCTTGGCAGGTGACACGTTGATCGCGTTGAGAGCGGTAGGCCTGCCTGGCTGCTGCTTTTTTCGCTAT
Organism: Aurantiochytrium sp. KH105; assembly: GCA_003116975.1. Lineage (NCBI taxonomy): Eukaryota > Bigyra > Thraustochytrida > Thraustochytriidae > Aurantiochytrium > Aurantiochytrium sp. KH105. The sequence continues at coordinate 142,149 of BGKB01000001.1, forward strand.
TTCTATTTCGTTATTGATTCATGCTGCAACGAAGACTGCGACTGAGAGCGTACGGGCCGAGAAAGAGTCGAGTTCGCGGTCACGATTGCGTGCAGTAGGGTGGCTGGCTCATCGAGCCTCATTCTTTTTTTCCTACCTGTCAACACGTAAGTTTTCTGCCCTTGCAAAAAGAAGTCTTCAAGACACCATGCCGGTTTCCTTGCCGGCGACACCTCGCCAACCCGCCGTAGCAAAGCCCCTGCGCCAACCCAGACATCCTTCTTCGCAGCGCACCCAGGCCTGCCTCCCGCCATCTCCATCTCCGCTCCAGCGTCCGCTGTTGCTGCCGCCAGGCGCGGAAAGATCGCCTCGCGCCCGAGAAGGTCGCTCCGGGTGCGCGCGGAGCGGCCTCGCCGCCCGTGCGTGCCACCGCGGCCGGCGCCGCTACAAGCCCAGCTGTCCCTCCCCGTTGAGCCGTAGCAGGTCGCCCGCGCAGACACGACGCGCAGGCGGTCTGTATAAACCGGGGAAGAAGGGAAGAAAAGGAGCAAAGCCGACTTGGAGAAACAGAAAGGAAAGGGAAGGAAAGGCAGGGAAGGGAAGGGAAGGAAGGGAAGAAAGCAGGAGTAGTTAGCTAGCTAGTGCGTCGGCAGGCAAAGCGGGAACTCTCGCGCGCGCGGCGCGGCGCGCGATGGAGACCGCGGCGAAGCTCGTGGCGGCCGCCGCGCAGGCGCTCGCGGCGCGCGGGCGGTGCGCGGCCTGCGCGGAGGCAGCGGGGCCGGCCGCCGCAGCATGCGCCGCAGCAGCCGCCGCAGCATGCGCCGCAGAGGCCCATCCCGGGGAGGCCCGCGGCGGCGCGGCGGCGGAACCCGGCGCGCGCGAGGCCGGCGCGGGCGACGCGCGCGACGCGGGCGGCGGCCGCGGCGGCGCGGAGGAGAAGGAGCAGCCGCGAGCAGGCCCTGCGCGGGCCGGGTCCGCAGCGACGGCGAGCGTGGAGGCGGCCTTTAACGTCAGGCCGAGGCCCAGGGCGCGGCCGTTGTGTGAGCACAAGCGCGACGCGCTCGCGGACCTGGACGTGGACGCCGAAGCCTTGGAGGGCAGGGAGGTAGGGCTCGAGATCGATACGCTCCTCGTGCAAGAAGGATCAACGCGAAAAGAGGTCCTCTTGGAACGCTGGACGCTTCGAGCCGCGCCGATCGGGATCCTGGTCGCAAATGACGAGACGGGATTCTCAGAATCAGGCGCAGGAGCAGCAGCAGGTGCAGCGGCAGCAGCAGCATCTCTCACCGGGAGCATTCTGACGCAGGACTCACAGCAAAGCTCTCCATCTGCCGGTCAGGCTCGCAAAAGCTCGGCAGCAGCGCATATAGAACGTCGAGGTGCGGTCATGTTGCGGTCGGTCATTTCGCTCGCAGCGAGTCTTCCGACCTCGCGATTTACTCGTCAGCCCAACGTCGTGCAGCGCCTGCGTGTGGTACGTGGGTATCCCGACGAGGCCCATTGGAGCACCCTCAAGCCTTCGTTGGAGCGCGCAGAGTTCGCTCTGCCTTTGCTCTGGTGTGGCCCTCTGGGGGTTCTTGTGTCTGTAAATTACCTCTCTGATCTGAGCACGGCTGGGCTGTCGGCCCCTTTGATAATGTTGACCGGGGATGAAGCACTGACAGGTGCGTCGCGCACGGCCAGGCATTTGGAAGGGCATTTGAGCAAGCCGCTTGCCATTCCATCTGCGAAAAAGAGTTGGAGTCCTGATGCTCATCGGGAGACTTTTCCTGGCACGCCACCTCCGCGCGGAAAGGGAAATGGTCACGGCGACCGAAGCGCCCGACGCGAGGACCTTGTGTCTGATTCCAGTCGCAGCCAAAACTCTGCGTACGCACCTGTATCTTCAGTCTCTCCTTCATCGTCTCCGAGTTTGTTGGCCAGCGCGCTGCGACCTCGTTCCGCCAAGTCGAAGTCACTTCCAAACGGACACTTGGGCCAATTGGCGCGACCATCTTCATCGCCGTCTACGCAGACACGGCGTGTACAAATTGTTCCTTTTCGACGAACCGCAACGGCCGGCTCGTCGTCGGGTGTTGTGGGCGCTGCCGCATCCCGGGAAGCCGGCAGCACGGCTCGAGAAGGCCTAGTTTTCTACGCGTACAGTGGGCGCACTGCAGCGGAAGACAACGCGTCGGCGGCGCCACATTCCCTGCCTACGCGTCTCACGCATGTATATTTTCCAAGTGGACGAAGGTATCCCTCGTTGTCGGGCCCTGAAATGGAGTCAATGTCGGCATCCCTGCAATCATCGCAGCAGCTTCTTCGCTCTCTCAGCTCGCTGGATCGCTCTATGCGCGAAATCTCGGACCCCGGTGCCGCACGCCGAGAGTCCGATCTTGGGGAGCTTTCCTCGTCAGTCTCGCCTCCATCGAGGAGTCTCCCAGAGCCACATGGCGCCCTCTCTGTGGGCCCTTTCAAGTCTCGTGATTCCCGCACAGTAGTAGCCTTGCCGGGAGCTGAGACACAGGCCAGCGCCTCTCAGCGCTCGGCACTTCGTTCGCAAGCTGGAGGCGTTCGTGGGCGCCTCGCGTCGGCTCTTGAAGAACCGGCAGCGCCTTTTGTAGAAATGCCATGGCACATGGAAGAAGACGAAATTGACGCGCTTGCGGCCAACTTTCTCAGCGCATTTGGCGATGTGCTTGCGCAGTCAACGAACTATGGCGAGGCCCCTGCTTCGCCGATGGATCTTCCTTTTGACATGGCGGATGGGTCATTGGATTCCGCGACAAAGTGTCCGACGCTGGATGGGGAGGACGATCACGGTCACGATTTTCGAGCCCTGTGTCAGCTCTCATCGAGCGGGCTTGGTTTTAAAGCTGGTCCCGGCGGACTGCCTGAAGCGGGCTCCCTCGAGGATGCAGAGCAGGAGTTTTTGCGCCTAACACGCTGACCTTATGCAATGCATCAGCAGATTACCAAGAAAAAGACACAAGGGAACGAGAACGCACCAATTGTAAGACAAGAACTAACTTCATTGTGGCAAATACATTGCCGTCCAAGGCGCCTGAAGCACATTTTAGCAAGACATTACAGCAGATACAGTACGCACGTGCACGCACCCATATGAAGAAAAAAGTAGGGCGAGGCGGGGGAAGCGACAGCGCTTCACGGTGAGATGCGTGACAGGTCAAGGATATACGCAAGTAAGAAATTGTCTGCTTGAGTCTGTTTTTATTGTCGTTGTTGCTGTGGCTGTAATTGTGGTTTTTGTTGATGTTGGTGATGTTATTATTGGTGTTGGTGGTGTTGATGGCTGGCGTCTCTCATCTCTTTGCAGCAGGTGCCTCGTCAGTGGGCGTGACGCATTCAGGCCGTCGTAAGATCATCATTAAAGTAGGCGTGGATGGTAGGAATAAATGCATCTCGTGGAATAGAGTACTTGTCGAAGAGCGGTGTCTCGTCCTCGACGCCATTTTCCGTGAGCGAAAGGTCCATGTCTAATGGACGGAAAACATCGCCATCAAGAACCTTCCACGTGTAGCTTTGCGAGTGCGCGTTCCAGTCAAGGTAACGGTCCTCAATCTCGCGCATTGTCTCCTCTTCACAAACTTCGAGAATGGTTTCCTGGTAGGTTAGCATGTTAACAATGCATACGCGCCTCACGCTGTCCGAGAGGCTACCAATGCAATAGGTATCCATGTCGCGCCACCAGGGTTCGGCAAAGTCAGTGCTCCAGTTGGAGACGGGCTCTGAAGGAGCTACGTGCAAGAAGCGACCATGTGGGAGAACAGGCAGCACGAGGCCAGTGGTTTCGTCGAGAGCACGTTTGACGTCGTGGGTGTCCTTGTCAAACCAGTGTGAGACATCTTTGCCTGCATGGGCTTCGATGGGCACGATCAAGGCGCTGTCGTCGCTCTCAGGCTCGACGGCGGTCAAAAGTGGTGTGAGATCGAGCACTTTGCCAAAGACGCTGACCCAGCAGTCTTTGGCGCAATTGTGAAGCGCGACCTCTGCGGCCGTGTAAAAGCGTCGCCGCTTACTCACCTCTCCGACGTCACCATTGGAGGAGGCCATGCCTTCCTTTCTTCTTTCTCGATTGCCCTTTTGTCTCTCTGATATGCCCTTCCCGGATGGCGTACGTACGCGTGCACGCTTGCACGCAAGCGCGCGCAGTTGTACAGACAGGGCCGTCACGTGTTCCGAAGCTGGCTCACAAATCAGGCCTGCTCTGCAGAATGTGCAAACGCGAGTCGGCGAACGTGGACGCCTCAAAGATAATGGAGAAAAGGCCCGCGCCCTTTTTGATTTTCTGATTTTCTAATGTCTCGAAAAGCCTTGCTCTATGCTCTTTGAAGGTCCTTTCAAGCACCACCAAGACTCTTCTACTTACAAGCACCGCCCTTCCCCACCCCAACTCGAAAAATTGCGCAGTCAAAGGAAGGTGAATGGCTTTCTCTACTTGCGTTGTGTGCAGGCTCAGCTTGCTGTGTACGCGCTCGAGCCTGATTCCTTCTTTCACTCAATATCATTGTCCGTGCCAGTCTGGGAATGCTACATTTTGATTTGTACGTCAAGTTCGCATTTGTGCATAGAAAACATTTTTGTTGTTGCCAACGGATAGGTGTGCACTGTGACTTCCTCAAAGTGATGCAAGGTTGAAGTTGACATAGAGACAGGCAGCGCGCCGACCATCCGACAGAGAGGGGGAACACGACGGGTGAATGACCGTCTCACGCTTTCCTCCTTCATTCTTTCATTCCTTCATTCCCATTCAATTGTCGCACTTTAAAGGGCCGAGAACCAGGTTTTCCAAGGAGGAGATTGGGGTTCATTGATGGACGGCCAAGAGAGCAAAGAGCATCAAACAATCAGCCGAGGCAGGCGGGCGGGCAGGCAGCTCTCGCTCGGCGGCAGCTGACGCTGGCCAGAATCGCGAACAGCGACCCGTCAACGCGCGAAAGGGATAAAATGTCGGGAAAGAGAGATGGCGTGGGAACAGGCTCACGTGCGCAGATGGTGAGATTGAGCAGCGACAGAGGCTCGATCCGTCTCAGCAATGAAGATGCAGAGATGCGCCCTATCATGAGGTCGCTGAGCAAAAGCTCCGACTCAAACATGAAGTCATCCAAATCGCGGGTCGCAATTGCAACGGCGCCAGTGCGATCACCTGAGATAGGACCTCGATACGAATCCGCTTGGGGTTCCTCATGTGGCTCAGGAGCTGCGCTGACCGAGACAATCATGAACAAAAGTGCCACAACGGGAAGTCTCCATGCGCGCATGGGGAGCGGGCGGCGCATTCCTCGTGACAATTCGGTGACGTTTTCCTCAACGGTTGACATGCTCTGGGACTCGATGTCGCGCAGTTCAAAGAGCTATAAAAAGGCCCCGGTCAAGGACCTCGGGCGCAAGGGAAGAACTGTTTTCTCCGTGATTGTAAATTCTTTCTTTCTCGTGTGCGTGGCCAGTGTGACAATGATCTCCTGCTTGTCATTGTTTGGCACGTGGTCTGTTACTTCGGAGTACGAGGAAGCCGTGACTTTTGAAGTCATGGATCCCTTGGATGCACATGGTTACGAGAGCATTTCCCTTCCCCCAAACGCATATTGGCATGAGACAGAAATGCGTCTTTCCTTTCACCCGCAGAGGTGCTTTCAAGACGAAGCGATTCTTCGCAAATACCTTGGCTTTGAGTCAGAAACGCGCGTGCTGCTCATCGGATCTCTTGTTTGCCAGGCCAAGAGCCCTGGTATCGGAGAGAACCTTTACGGCGTCGACGGTGGATACTGTCACAAAGACACGCCAAGCACGGGGTCCGAGATTCAACAATTCGCGTGCTCCAAATACTGTTTCGTCCCTCGCGGCCCAGAAGAATTGCCTCTGATGGACCCAAATTTCGAGCTCAAGGAGAGGCTTTTGATTCAGAGCGAGCATGGCTTTGGCGACGTTGAAGAGGAAGAGTTCCCGAGCTACGTCAACGTCCAGAACAATTATACTATCTCTGTTGGCGTGCAGTCTACACAGCGGCTGGCAGACGATGTGAAAAATGAGGAGAGTGGCATTGTCAAATGGATCATGGTCACGGTGACTATTTACATCATGCGTGCTGTAACCTCACGCTTGTTGGTAATGACTTCCATTGCTCGAGGCGTGCTTGTGCGAAATTACCGGATATTCCTTGCATTCGACGTCGCTGGCGGGTTGCTCACGAGTCCATGGGGGGCATACAAGATATTTTACTTTTACGTCATGTGTGCCCCCATACTTTATGTGGCTGGCTCGATCGACCCGCATCGCCAATCTCTGTTTCAGCTGGCGTGTGCTAGTGCAGGAGTAGCTGCGACAGTGGTGCTCATCATGCGCTTTCTCGTGGGTATTGTTATGCGCAAGTTTCGTTTGAGTGGCACTGCCATTTACCTGGTTGCAATGCTGTCGATGAGGGCTGAGCATGTGACGCATGCGAGCGAGCTCAATCTTACAGTCATGGGTAGCGCAACGCCATTTTTCAATAACGCTCGCTGCACATTGGCTTCCTGGCACAGCAACGGCACCGTTGCGGAGAGTATGCTCTTTGATTGCTACCAGTACTACCAGCCATTCAAGGTGGCAGGGATTGAGCTGATGATTACGATGTTTCTCCCGAACATTTTGACGGCCCTCGTTGTTGTGATGGGGCTAGAGATCATCCTCTTCGGTTTCGAGTTCCTTTCCGCGAGACGGACTTCACTTCGTGTCACACCTCTCTCCAAGATTGGGGAAACCTGGCTTTCCAACTCAGACCACGAGTACAATGCGTCAACGTTTGAGACAGTGACGATGCTTAGCCTGAGTGGAAGAAGCAAGTTCAACTCCGTCCTCACTGGAGGCATAAACACGGTGTTTGGCAAGTATTATCATCTGGGTTCTATGATCGAGAACAACCTTATTCGCTGGGGGCCGCTCATTCTCACGCCGGGAAAGTATCACCGAGCTCTTTTGTTATCGCTGTGCATTGGCAAAAAGAGAACCGTGTATTTCTTCCTCGCAATGCAAATGTATACGGGTGTTCAGACTGGCGAGGTTACCTTTCGCGCGAAACGCGAGAACGGTTCGCAGCTTCCGGATTATCTGCGAACTTACAATTTTGCTGAAATGTCGCGTCTTCCGGATCGCCACTGCATCCAGTGATGTGGTTGTGGCAATGGTCGTGGTGGCTGCAGCAGCTTCGATGCACAGCAAACTGGCATCGCACAGATGTGACTTACGTTGCTGCTGCTGCTGCTGCTGCAGCTGCTGTCGTCTCTTGCAGTTTTCTTGTTTATGATTTGTAGTGAATATTTGGTGTGTATCGAGACTTGCAGCGTCATGCTTCGCGGTTGCGTCGACACGGACGCCTTCCTGGACACACGCGACGACCAACTAGCCAGCCAACCTGCCAGCCAACCTGTAAGCCTCAGGCAGCTTGGTCGGTGCTGGCGGGGCTGGCTGTCTGGTCCTTTCGGTCCCGGTCCCGGTCCAGTCCTTCTTCTTGGTAGGCCGCATCCACATCCGCATCCGCCGGCGGCCGAACAGGCAGCTGCAGGCGCAGACGCGGCGCTCACGTCATCTCCATCTTGGGCCGACGGCGTCGACGGCGCGGTGACACGCGCATGACGCGGCGACGGACCGTCGCGTCTTTTGTTCTCTCTCTCAGCCAGCAAGCATCAGCATTAGCATCAGCATCAGCTGATGCCGCAGAAGCAGCTGCCGGCTGATGCTGGCAGCGGCTGGGCGAACGAAGATCGTGACGCTCCCTCCTTGATCTGGCCGGCGAGGCGACGAGCGAACACGCACACACGGACGCACTTGTGTAGTTACCGCGAGCGAAGGGCGTTCTTGGCACCGGGGTCCCAGCTCGTCATGACGGACGGGTCGGCGATCATCCGGCCACTCGCGATGCGGTTCGCGCGGCGACGGATGACCAGCGCAAGATGTGGCCGTCGCTCGCGTGCTGCCGCTGCCGCTCTTGCGCACGTGGCGCCGCGGCCTGGTAGCTACAGCTGCTGCGTGGCTGGCCGCTCGCGAATCGCGGGCGCTGGCGCGTCAGAAAGCGGCAGAAAGCGGCCACGACGGACGGCTGCGACAGCGTCGTCACCATAAAGGGATGATGATGCTGCAGCAGCAGCTGCAG
>BGKB01000001.1:150947-205564 GCA_003116975.1 Aurantiochytrium sp. KH105
GCCGGCGGGCGTCGCGGGCGCCTCGGGCGGGCGGGCGGGCGGGCGGGCGGGCGGGCGGGCGAGCGGTGGCGGAGCGCGAGCTTGCCGATGCTCGCTCGCACTGCAAGCGATAGAATTCAAATCCTGGCTGGATTCGAATCGCGCTTTCAAATTCAAATTCAAATTTTCAAATTCAATTTTTCAAATTCAAGTTCAAATTCAAATTCAAATTCATTCTCCGTCTTCACACCATTCCATTCCATTCCATTCCATTCCATTCCATTCCATTCCTTCATTCCTTCATTCTTCGCGCAGACCCGGAGCCGCTCTCGCTCTCGCCCTCGCTCTCTCTCTCGCCGGCAGTCCATCGGCCGGCGTCGATACCTCGCACCGCGCGCTACCTACCGGCCAGTCGGTCAGCACCGCGCCTGCCCGTCCACGCACGCTCGCACGCACGCACGCACGCAGGCGCGCACGCGGCGCTCACGCAGGCGCGTACGCAAGCACGCCGGCCGCCGACGGCGCTGTCTCTGTCGGCAACTAGCACGCACACAGCTGAGCCCAGGCCGCGTCGAAGCAAGAAGGCAGCACGCGGGGCCTGATAGGAACAACAACCAAACAAACAAACAAACAAACAAACGCAGCTGCAGCTGCAGAGGAGGGACGCGGCAGCGCTTGCGTCAGAGCGTACGCGCGGGAGCGGTACCGTACGTAGGCGGCCGCGGCGAAGATCTCGGGTGCCGTCGTCGGCGTTGTCGGATTCCAGGCTCCAGCCACCCGGCCAGCCAGGCACCTACCTCGCCCGGACTCGCGGCCGCGAGCGCAGGACGGACGCCGGCCGGAGGGAGGGAGGGAGGGAAAGGCGAGGAGCGGGAGCGACGGCGCCGCGCTGACGAGACGCGGAGGCTGCCCCTGGCTTGGTTCATCGGTCGGTCATCGATCCCAAGCGCATCCTCGTGTTTCATTTTCATTCTTTCTTTCATTCATTCGTTCGTTCGTTCAATCGATCGATCGATCGTCGATTCATCGTTCACCGGGGGCGACACGGCACCTACGCACCCCTCGCGGAGATTGCATCGCAGCGCATCATACATACCGCCTCGCATTGCATCGCATCGCATCGCATCGCGGCGTAGCGTGGCGTGGCGTGGCGCAGGAGGTGACCCGGGGAGGCGGCTTGCCGCAAGGAAACAGGGCCCACACTAAGCTCACTAGGGGCTGACGGAGGAAGAAGGGGAAGAAAGGCGGGCTGAGAGCAGCCGCCGGCGCAGACCAAACCCCCAATCGGAACATCCGCTGCCACGGACGCACGCGGACTACGCAGGCAGCCAGGCAGGAAGGCAGGCAGGCCGAGCGAGCGAGCGAGCGAACCCCCAAGCGCAGCAAACCTGCAGCCGTCTCCGGCAGCAGCAGCACAGCAGCAGCAACAACAACAACAACAACAAGAGCGGCAGCACAAGCCTTGTGCACCGCGTCCAGCACAAGCAGCAAGCAGCAAAGAGCAGCAGCAGCAAGAGCAGCAGCAGCAGCAGCAGCAGTAGCAGCAAGAGCGGCAGGAACAATGATGCAGAACGAGAGCATCCCCGGCGGCGCGCAGGATGCCAAGCTCCGCACGTTCGAGAACATGGAGGAGTACGTCAAGTCGCAGGGCGGCAAGCGCGTGATCAAAAAGGTCCTCGCCGCCAACAACGGCATGGCCGTCGCCAAGCTTCTCAAATCCATCCGGTCCTTTTGCTACTCGACCTTTGGCCGCGAGAACGAGATCGAGGTCATCTGCATGGCCACCCCCGAGGATCTCGGCGCCAACGCCGAGTACATTCGTGCCGCCGATCAGGTCGTGCACGTCCCCGGAGGCTCGAACGTGAACAACTACAACAACGTCAGCCTCATCGTGGAGATCGCCCAGCAGTACAAGGTCGACGCCGTCTGGGCCGGCTGGGGTCACGCCAGTGAGAACCCGGTCCTCCCGGCCACCCTCGCCGAGCTCGGCATCGTTTTTGTGGGCCCCCCTGCCGGCCCGATGAATGCCCTCGGTGACAAGATCATGAGCAGCATCGTCGCGCAGTCGTGCGGCTGCCCCATGATCGCCTGGAACGGCTCCGACATCCGCGTCAACTACAAGGAAGATGGCGGCGTCTCGGACGAGATCTTCGACTCGGCCAACGTGCAGACCGTCGAGGACGCCAAGAAGCAGGTCGAGAAGATTGGCGTCCCCGTCATGATCAAGGCCAGTGAGGGTGGTGGCGGCAAGGGTATCCGCCTCGTCGACGACTACTCCAAGGTCGAGGCCTGCTTCCGTCAGGTCCAGAGCGAGGTGCCCGGCAGCCCCATCTTCATCATGCGCCTCGCCGAGCGCGCCCGCCATCTCGAGGTCCAGCTCCTCGCCGACGAGTATGGTAACGCCATTGCCCTCAGCGGCCGCGACTGCTCCGTCCAGCGTCGCCACCAAAAGATTCTCGAGGAGGGCCCGCCCGTGGCCGCCAAGCCCGAGGTCTGGAAGCAGATGGAGCACGCCGCCGTCAAGCTCGCCAAGGAGGTCGGCTACGTCAACGCCGGCACCGTCGAGTACCTGTACGATGACAACGACAACTTTTTCTTCCTGGAGCTCAACCCTCGTCTCCAGGTCGAGCACCCGGTGACCGAGATGATCACCGGCACCAACGTGCCGGCTGCCCAGCTCCAGGTTGCCATGGGCATCCCCCTCAACCGCATCCCGGACGTGCGCCGCTTCTACGGCTGCGACGATCTCTTTGCGGACGAGCCCATCGATTTTGACGGCGAGTACGCCGACGAGCCCACCACCACGAGCATTACTCGCGGCCACACCATTGCTGCCCGCATCACGGCCGAGAACCCCTTCAACGGCTTCCAGCCCACCATTGGCCAGATTAGCGAGATCAACTTCCGCAGCTACCGCAACGTGTGGGGCTACTTTAGCGTTGACAGCTACGGCCGCGTCCACGAGTTTGCCGACTCGCAGATTGGCCACGTCTTTGCCTGGGGTGAGACCCGCGAGGAGGCCCGCCGCAGCCTTGCCATGGCGCTCCACGACCTCTCGATCCGTGGTGAGATTCGCACCACCATCGAGTACCTCAAGGATCTCATCGAGTCCGAGGACTACGTCAACAACAAGTTCAACACCGCCTGGCTCGATGCCCGCATCAAGAGCAACATTGCCGTCTCCAAGATGGACCCGCTCACCATTGCTCTCGTCGGTGGTGTCTGCACCGCGCACCGCGAGATCGCCGCGCGCGGCGCTGACTACATGAGCATGCTCGAGCGTGGCCAGCTCCCGCCCGTGCCCCTGCTCGACCAGGCGCACGCCTTTGAGCTCATCTACGAGGGCGTCAAGTACAAGCTCAACGGCTGCCACACTGGCGAGAACACCTACCGCCTCTACTGCAACGGCAGCCACGTCGACGCCGAGCTCCGCTGCCTCGCGGACGGTGGCTTCCTCGTGCTCATTGGCGGCCGCTCCCACGTCGCCTACGTCAAGGAGGATGTCGGCGCCCAGCGCTACACCATTGACGGCCAGACCTGCCTCTTTGAGGACGAGTACGACCCGACCCAGATGCGCGCCCAGATGGGTGGCAAGCTCCTCCGCTACCTCGTCGAGGACGGTGCCTCGCTCGAGAAGGGCGACGGCTTTGCCGAGATTGAGGTCATGAAGATGAACATGACCCTCTCGGCCCTCGAGGCCGGTACCATCACGCTGCACAAGCCCGAGGGTGCCGTCATGGAGCCCGGTGACATGATTTGCACCATGGAGCTCAAGGACCCCAGCAAGGTGCAAAAGGCTAAGCTCTTCGAGGGCACCTTCCCCGCCCTTGGCGAGCCCTGGCCCCAGACTCTCCGCAACATGCCGCACCACACTCTCGAGCGCGCCCAGCGTCGCCTCGAGGCCGTCATGGCCGGTTTCGCGATCGAGAATGAGGTCACTGTCGAGGCCCTCAAGAGCCTCCGCGACGCCCTCCACAGCCCGCTCCTCCCCGTGCTCGAGATCGAGGGCATTGTCTCGCGCACCAAGCACGCGCTCCCCAAGGCGCTCCTCAGCAAGGTTGAGAGCCTCTGCCGCGAGCTCCGCTCCAAGGAGGAGCCCAGCCTCGACGACTCGGCGGCCTTTGCCGCTGCCGTGCTCTCGGCGGCCCAGGAGCACCCTCCTGCCCAGGTCGGCGAGATCCTCTCGGTGGCCGAGTCGTACAAGGACGGTCTCAGCATCCTCTACGCGCGCATCCTTGGTAAGCTCATCGCCAGCTTCGTCGAGGTCGAGGCCAAGTTTGCCGAGCTCGAAAACTCGGACGCCGCCGACAAGGATGACGTCCTCCAGGAGCTCCGCACCCAGAACGCTGGCGATCTCCCCAAGGTCCAGCGCTTTGCGCTCGCGCACCACTCGCGCAAGCCCCGCGACACCCTTGTGCTCGCCATCCTCGAGGAGCTCGACACCCTGCAGCGTGGCACCGAGACCCGCAGCGCCTCGCCCAAGCTTCGCTCCGAGTGTGCCAACATCATGCACGAGGTCGCCGCCCTCCAGGGCATCAAGACCACGGATGTGGCCCTCGAGGCTCGCCAGTCGCTCATTGAGATGGAGCACTCGTACGAGGACCAGCTCAAGTCTGTGACTGACAAGCTCAAGCGCGTCATGCAGGGCGACGAGTCCGCCCGCGAGGAGCTCGTGCAGTCCACCGAGCCGGTTCTTGCCTACCTCATGGACATTGTCTCGCGCTTCAACGAGAACCCGGCCGACCTTCGCCAGGCTGCCCTTCGCGTCTACGTGAGCCGCGTCTACGCTGCCTACAAGGTCGTCGATGCCTCGACGAGCGAGCTGACCAAGAACAACCTCGCCTGCGACTTTACCTTCTTCTCGGAGGCGACCGACTCTGTCCAGGTCGGCGGTGGCGGCTCGGGTCTCGCGAACGTGTCTTCGTTCGAGGACCTCACCAAGGTGCTCAGCAACAACGGCGACTTTGACTTTGGCGCGACCAACGAGTCGAACCGCTCCGATGCCGAGACCAGCAGCGTCGGCATGGACCTCGACATTGGCGGCGCCGCCGAGAGCAGCGCCCCGGCCTCGGGCCTCTCTGGCGGCAAGTCGATGCTTGCGCGTCAGGGCGGCGACTTCAAGGCCCGCTCCGCCTCGGTGGAGGGCCCGGCCTCGTCCACGGTTCCGCCGTACGTGAACCGCAAGGGCAAGCTCCTCTTCTTCGCTGACATGGCCGAGCTCGAGGAGAACCTTGCGTCCTCGATCAAGGACTTTGCCGCCGACACCTCGTCGCCCACGCCGCTCAACGTCGTGCACGTCATCTTTGGCACGCTCGTCGACTCGGAGACTGATGTTTCGGCCAAGCTGTACGAGGTTGTGCAGAAGAACAAGGATGTGCTCAGCGAGAACCTCGTGCGCCGCATCACTTTTGCCGTGGTGCGCTCCCAGTACGAGGAGGCTGACCGCCACGTGGCCATTGTTGCCGGCCATGGCGGCCACTTCTTCACCTTCCGCAACAGCTCCGGCTACGAGGAGGACCGTCTTGTGCGCAACATTGAGACGCCGCTGGCCTTCCAGCTCGACCTCGAGCGCATGTCGAACTTCAACATTCGCATGGTGCCCATCGGTCGCAGCATGAGCCGCTCCCAGGCTGTGCATGTGTACGAGGCGACGCCCAAGGCCAACGCCGCCGGCAAGGTTGTGGGCATGCGCCGCTTCTTTGTGCGCGCTCTCGTCCGCGATGCCGAGCGTGTCAAGCTCGACGTCGGCACCTTCGATGCGTACCCTGGCCCGGAGCGTGTCTTCGTGCAGGCCCTGCGCGCCCTCGAGTCCGTCCAGGACGACTCGAAGACCAAGGCCCGCAAGAACCACATCTTCATGAACGTGCTCAGCGACTCGGCCACCGTCGACGCTGCCTACGTTGAGGGCATCATCCGCACGCTCCACCGCCGCTACGCCAAGCGCCTGATTTCGCAGAACGTCGAGGAGTTTGAGATCCGCGTCAACGCTGTTCTCGCCGAGGGTGCGCCGAGCATGCCCATCCGCGTCATCGCCTCGAACCCGACCGGCTTTGCCCTCAACATCGACACCTACGTCGAGGCCTCGGACCCCTCGGGCTCGCAGGATGCCATGTACTACTCGATCTCCGAGGGCGACGGCGGCCTCGGCGGCGCCCTTGCCGCCATGGGCCTCGGTGCCGGTGAGGCCGACGTCAACGCCGGCTCCACGGACAGCACGGGCTCGCTCCACGGCAAGCCCCTGCACACGCCGTACCCGGTCTCGGACGAGTTTGACGAGCGCCGTGCCCGCGCCCGCGCTGCCAGCACGACCTTTGCGTACGACTTTCCGGATCTCTTCCGCAAGTCGCTCGAGTTCGCCTGGCGCGAGCACCTCAGCACGACCGGCACCAAGGAGAACATGCCGCCCCGCAAGAGCCTCGTCGAGGCCGAGGAGCTCGTCCTCGACGACGAGTTCGAGGCCGGCGATGCCGTCGACCCGGTCAACGCCCCCCGCCTCTGCCGCGTGGAGCGCAAGGCCGGCCGCAACCCGATCGGCATGGTCGCGTGGCGCTTCTTCATGCGCACCCCGCAGTACCCGCGTGGCCGCGAGGTCGTGGTCATTGCCAACGACATTACCGTCAAGGCTGGCTCCTTTGGTACCCGCGAGGACATGCTCTTTGACCAGGCCTCCAAGTACGCGCGCCTGAATGGGCTCCCCCGCCTGTACATTGCCGCGAACTCTGGCGCCCGCATCGGCATGGCCGACGAGGTCAAGCGTGCCTTCCAGGTCAAGTGGATCAACGAGGCCGACCCGACCAAGGGCTACGAGTACATTTACGTGAACGAGGACACCTTCAACCAGCTCGGCCCCGACGGCCGCAAGAGCCTGCTCGCCGAGAAGGTCGAGGGCACGGACCACTTCCGCATCAACGCCATCGTTGGTGAGTCCCCGGACCTTGGTGTGGAGAACCTCCGCGGCTCGGGCACCATTGCCGGCGAGACGGCGCGTGCCTACGAGGAGTCCTTTACCCTCTCGTACGTGTCGGGCCGCTCGGTCGGCATTGGCGCCTACCTCGTCCGCCTTGGCCAGCGCATTGTGCAAAAGGGCAAGAACGCTCCGATCCTGCTCACCGGCTACCAGGCGCTCAACTCGCTCATGGGCCGCGAGGTGTACACCTCGAACTTGCAGCTCGGTGGCACCAAGGTCATGTTCGCCAACGGTGTCTCCCACCAGAGCGTCCGCCACGACCTCGAGGGTGTGGCCTCCATGGTCAAGTGGCTCTCGTACGTGCCGGAGCGCCGCGGCGCCCCGCTCCCGCTCACGGCCCTGGTCTCGGGTGACCGCATCGACCGCGACGTCGAGGTGCACCCGCGCGACCTCGGCTCGGACTACGACCCGCGCACCCTGCTCACCGGTCTCTCCAAGGAGGACGGTAGCTTCCTCGGCGGCTTCTTTGACAAGGACTCGTTCACCGAGACGCTCTCCGGCTGGGCTCGCACCGTCATTGCCGGCCGCGCTCGCCTGGGCAAGCTGCCCATGGGTGTCATCATCTCGGAGATCCGCACCGTCGAGGCGCGCGCGCCCGCTGACCCTGCGGCGCCCGAATCCCAGGAGCTCATCTGGAACCAGGCCGGTCAGGTGTGGTTCCCGGACTCCTCGTACAAGACGGCGCAGGCCATCAACGACTTCAACCGCGAGGGTCTCCCGCTCATGCTCTTTGCCAACTGGCGTGGCTTCTCGGGCGGTACCCGCGACATGTTCGACCAGATTGTCAAGTTTGGTGCCTACATTGTCGACGCCCTCGTCGCGTACAAGCAGCCTGTCTTCGTGTACATCCCGCCCTTTGGCGAGCTGCGCGGCGGCGCTTGGGTCGTGGTCGACGAGACCATCAACCCGTCCATGATGGAGATGTACGCCGATACTGACGCACGCGGTGGTGTCCTCGAGCCGGCCGGTGTCGTCTCGATCAAGTACCGTGCCAAGGATGTCCTCGCCACGGCGCACCGCGTCGACGAGAAGCTCAAGGGCATGGTCGAGAAGCTCAAGGCCGCCGCCCCGGACTCTGCCGAGGCCGCGGACCTGAAGAAGGCCATTGCCGAGCGCGAGAAGCTCCTCATGCCCATCTTCAAGCAGATTGCCGTGCACTTTGGCGACCTCCACGATCGCCCGGGCCGCATGCAGGCCAAGGGCGTCATCCGCAGCGTGGTCCCCTGGAGCAACTCGCGCCGCCACTTTTACAACCGCTTGCGCCGCCGTCTTGCCGAGCTCGACGCCGTCGCCAAGATCGACGAGGTGGTTGCCCTTTCGGACGACCTCGGTGCCCCGAGCTCGCAGCCGCTCGAGATTCTCGAGAGCGTCTTCAACGCCTCGTGCGACTCGAGCGTCCCGGACTGGAACAACGACAAGACGGTCCACGAGTGGCTCGTCTCCGAGCAGGGCCAGCAGGCCGTGTCCAAGCACCTCGCCGGCATCAAGGCGGACGCTATCTCGGACAAGGTCACTTCGCTCGGCATGGAGGACCCCAAGGCCATCCTCAAGGGCCTCATGGGCGTCATCTCCAAGCTCCGCGACGAGGAGCGTGAGGAGGAGCGCGCCGCTCTTGTCAACCTTCTGCGCAAGGGCTCGCTCCTGCTCAACTAAACAACCTGTAATCAAATCAAAGATTCAATCCAAATATGATACATACCATACATACTATGCTCTTCATTTTCTCTCTTGCGCGCGGCAGTCATGGATGGCCACACGGCCAACCGAGAAGAAATTGTTTGGGTGTGATGAAGAGCGCACAGCGATCGATAAATCAACCATGGCAATTTTGTCGGCTTCGCAGTCGGTCTGCTGCTATCACCAGCCAGCATATTTTCTCGTTAGCTCGCTTCTAGCTGCTGATTATGAGTCGCCATGTGACGGCCCCTCGTCCTTGCCCTCTGCCGCTCTCGGCCGCGGGTGAAATGACATCGTCATCATTGCGTCCGTAACCCCCCCCCTCCCCCCCCCGGATCACTGTCTGTCCACCGTGGACTCTGCCAGAATACTTTTCTCCGCCTGGCTGGACAGTTTTATCGAGATGCCTGGTGCCTCTGGCTGTGGCCTGGCCGGCTGGCCACCAGCCTCTATGCCGCACAGCTGCTGCTGCTGCTGCAGCCTGCTCTTCGATAAGATGGACCTGGACTTGGATTTTGTTTACTGTGCGCATGCGTCGCGCCTGACTTCGCTGTGGGTGTGCGAGTTCTCCGAGCGGCATCGACACCTTTCTTCGCAGACATTGGCGGTGGCGCACGATGACCACATGTCTACATTATCGCCGTCCGCTGCCGTCTGCAGCAGCTGCTGCTGCTGCGTGCATGTTTTTTTGCTGCAGGTCTTGCTGCTACAGGTTTTGAGTGATTGGACCGGCGCGGAACACAATGCACTGGCGGGGACATTCACAAGGCAAGCGCTTGTGGTCACTCCGAAACACCTTTCCAAGCACGGCAGCGCGGGTGCAACGGCCCGGGCTAGTGTTTTCCGTATCTCACGCCTAGCCCCACGCGCACGCGGCACGCCTGCCCGCTGAAAGGTTCCGCAAGCGTTCCGCGGACTTTGATTGGCTGGACGGGGAGGGCAAGTGCGGAATGCGCGAGCGCGCAAGTGCGGAATGCGGCCCGCAAGTGCGGAATCCGTATGTTTCCCTCTTGCGCACCCTTAGATGCGCCCAAGATTCCGGCTCCTCGTCCTCGCTCGCCTCGGAGGCCGTGATCGTTCGTTCGTTCGTTCGTTCGTTCGTTCATTCATCCTCGCTCTTCGAATGCTCCGCCCCGCTCGCTTTGGTTTTCTTGCTTTCCTCCTGCAGCCATCAGCTGCGCTGCTTTCCGAGTCGCTGTCGCTGCGTTCCTCGCGCCCCCGGTCGGGCGATGACCGCGGCCGCGGCGAGAACGCGGTGCCTGCCTGC
Organism: Aurantiochytrium sp. KH105; assembly: GCA_003116975.1. Taxonomy (NCBI): domain Eukaryota; class Bigyra; order Thraustochytrida; family Thraustochytriidae; genus Aurantiochytrium; species Aurantiochytrium sp. KH105. The sequence goes on from BGKB01000001.1 coordinate 160,838, forward strand.
CTGCCTGCCTTTCAGTGCCTGCCTGCCTGCTTGACCGGTGGCGGCGGGCTCTCTCTCGCTCTCTCTCCCGGCTCGGAAGGAGGGAACGACCCGATGGAGGGCGAACTTGGACGCGGCGGAGGACGGAGATGCCGGTGCTGGGGAGCGGCAGAAACCGAAAGCCGAAGGGAGGGGGAGGGAGGGGAGAACGAGAGCGAGAGGGACCGCGAGCAGGACCGCGAGGAGGGGGCCGAGGACGCGCGGGGGACGCGGGGGACGCGCGCGGGGGGGGGAGGATGACGGCGAGCGCGACGAAAGCCTGCTCGGCAAGATCTTCGACGCGCATCGGGGGCGAGGTGCACTCGGTGCGCGAAGAGTCCAGTTCAGGGCGGCGGGCGGCGGAGATGATGAAGAAGAAGGGGCCCGGCGGCGCGGGGAGGCGCGCAGACGCGCAAGAGGCGGCAGCAGCGGGAGCGGGAGCGGGGCGGAAGGCGGAGCGCGCAGACGCGGCCGTGAGACTGCTCGCCGCAGCCGCCACCACGACCGCCGCAGCCGCAGCTGCAGCAGCAGCAGCAGCAGCAGGAAGAGGAGCGTGCGGCGCCGGAGAGAGCGCGGCGAACTCTGACCACCTCCTTCTCGTGGAGGCGCCGCACTCGCCCGAACTCGTGGCCGTGGACCTCGCGACCTCGCGCAAGATGCGCGCCACCAGCATCGAGGTCGGCCTTGCCACGCCGCCCCTCGCGCCCAAGACCAACAGACATGCAGACTCCGGCCACGCGACCAACACAAAGACGACCACCACGACCAAATACTCGTTGGGCAACAAGAAAAACAACCTCGGGTGGAACAACAGCGAAGACGACGACGACGACGACGAAGAAGAAGAAGAAGCAAAGGAGACGGGACGCTTTACGAGCGCGCGCGATCCCGCGCGCCGCTCACGGAGCCGCGGCTGCTCGAGCTCGACCACCTGCAGCACCAGCAGCAGTAGCGCCGACTCGGTCAGGAACGGCAGCGATGACGTCAGACGCCTTCACGTCTGCACCGAACACACCACGGCGGCAAGCTGTGATGGCGGCAAAAATTCAAATACCGCAACGTCGACTTCGCCCTCTTCCGCGGCATGTACCCCTGCGGGCGCACCCTGCACTTCTCCTATTTTCGTCTACGGCTCGAAAATGTCTCCGCCACCGAAGAAAATCAGTACCACGCTGTCTACTTCGAGCAAACGCCAGCGTCGCCCAGAACAAGAGGCGCAGGAGATCGACCTCGTCGCGCGTGCCCTTTGGGCGCTCGCGAGTGTGCGCGGCGCTCAACGCGGCGAAGCCATCATGGCCAGATTGGATTGCTCGCAAGTCCCTGGCATGGAACTTGGCAAGTACTTGAAGCGCGTGCTCAGGTCCTTGAACAAAAACGACGTCGAGACTGTTTCGCGCGACAATGTGCTGCAGATGCGCTTTACTGTTGGCTTTAGGCTCCTCGGTAGCGCTCTTGTACTCATTGATCGACTCATCGCGCGCACTTCTCACCGCGACGCACCCCTTCTCGTTAGCCAGCTCAATGCGCACCGCCTCATGCTCTGTTGCATGATGTTAGTCTCCAAATTTTCAGAGGATGAGCCGCTCAACAATGCTTTTTGGGCTTCTACTGGCGGCATGCCGCTCGCCGAGCTCAACGAGTGCGAGCTCATCCTGTTCAAACTCCTTGACTTTGAAACCCGTGTCGCGGAGGAGGATTTTGTTCTTCTCCTTCAGCGCCTCGGCATTGTCATTTGATCACTTAGGTTAGTTTGTTAGCGAGCTAGCTCCCGTTCTCACTCGCTCACTCGCTCGCTCGCGGGATTCCCCCAACTCGAGTCGAATTGAGTCGACTTGAGTTGAGTCGTGTCGTGTCGAGTCGCGTCGAGTCGAGTGACCAATCTTGATGTATACCTCACCTACCCACCCACTCACTCAATTTCTGATCATCATTATGTTCGTTTGTTTTGTTTTGTTTTGTTTTGTTTGGTCTGTTCACGTTTTATTTTGTTTCCTTCTTTCGGACTGTGCGAAGTTCTTCCCTTGGCATCAACATCACCAATACCACATACCGCACAACTCACACCTCATTATCCTTGTCCTCATTCTCATCCTCATCCTCATCCTCGTCCTCATACTCGTCATCGCAATAGAGGCCAAGATGCCAACTACAAGCTAGGGCCCAGTTGGTCGATGTGTTATCAAAATCAAACACTAATACGTTCCGAGTTCAAATCGCTCGAACTCCTCGCCGCCGGTGGGCTGCGCACGCCGCTCTCACGTGGGTTGCGCGCCAATGGACCGCAGCGTAGCGAGGCGCCGCCGCCTACGGTCGCGAGCGCACGGGTGCGCGTCGGCTTGTGCAAGCTCGAGGTCGACAGAAGTGAAACACGTCGGGCTCGCCATCCTCACGCTCGCCGCGAGCGTTGCGGTTGACCAGACCCGTGGTGCCCTCGTGCAGGACGAAGAGGTGTGCCAACGCCTCGGCGCCCCAACTACAGATGGGCTCGGCATTGTCACCTGCTCGTGGACTCGCAACGTGCTAGAGGACCGCTTTGCAAACTACTCGTGTGAACCCTCGGACGAGTGGCTCCTTGCCGGGACGATTCTCCAAGCAGACACCGAGCCAAGCTTTTGCGACGGCCTTGCCGAAGGCTCGTGTCAATACACGGATACGACGCACTGTCTCATGACTGATTCAGCCCCGCAAACCTGCTTCATGCCGCCTCTTCAGGTGCTCAGCAAGTACACGCGAACCCTCGTCAATTCCTTCGCAGCTCTCTACGACATCGTTGAAGCACTACCAGCAAGATGCGCCAGCATCGACAACAACGTGACTTGCGCAGAGCAGTCCCCGCGCTGCGAGTGGGTCACCACCAGCGACGACCAGTTCGAGGTCGTTCGCATCGACGCCACCAAGGAGCACTCGCAAGAAACCCAAAGCGTTGGCGTTTTCCGGGAAAAGGTCGCGACGTCTCGCCAGATCCAGCGATTCAGCATGAATGCCGCAGACTACGACACAACCATTGTCACGCTCTCTATCACCGACGTTGACATTTCCAAGCTCGACATGGGTTCCACCGCGTTTAAGCTCACTTTTGACGGTGTAAGCACGCAATTTATACGGGCAGACGCCGAGTCTGCAGATATTGAGGCGGCTCTGCGCGAGCTTGACGCAGTTCCGGAGACGGGCTTGTTCTCCGTACGCAACGAAACAGTCGATCAAAACGGTTTTGCATCAAGCTGGGTCTTTGCGTTCGATAGCGCAAGCAACGCCGGCAGTCTCGACCTCGGCGACGTTCGCATTGTAAATACTGCCGACGGCCCTCCGCGCAGGAATCTCGACACCTTTATTATCACGCGCCATCGCCATAACATGCAGCAGCTTGTGCTTTACAGTAATGGTCCCGTCATCGATGGTAACTTCGTCTTACGATACACAATTCCAGATCTTGACACGCCTACAGATCCAGAATCGGACGATACAATCCTGCTCAGCCACAACGCCACCGCCGCCGAGGTCCGGGCAGCACTCTTGCAGCTAACCCGAAGCGGCGAGCAGCTTCTCACCTTTGTTGGCGTCTCAGTGAGCAATGAGGTTCCTGATACGACGGGTCTTCTCAGCAATGAAACAATTGCATGGCGAACGTGGAACATTACTTTTGTCGGCGAAATCACAGAGTACGAGCTCGGGGAGTTCGAGCTCGTTCCCGGCTACAACAATATGCAGCCCTGTGAATCTTGCGCAAATTTCACCGTTGCGGGCCTCGACCCTGACGAGGCTATCACATTCATGGCCACTACCATTGTTCACGCTGCGCCCAAGGTGCACGGGTTCTTTCATCTTAATCCTTGCGAATTCGTTACGGCGCTTCCGGGCCGGGCCGTCCCCACAACGGGATCCTCCGAGGTCCCCTTTGTCTTTCTCGGCGAGCAAGAGTTTCTTTACGAGAGCGTATCACCCGGATCCCACGTTCGTATTGCGGGAGAAGTATTCACGATCGTCAGCGTCAATGACACCTCGCTCGTCCTCGATACCCCGTTCGAGGGCATTCTTCTCCCCTCCACATTGCCAGGCGCTGCTGCGCACGTTTGCAAATACGTCGTCCGAGACGAAGCCTATCTCAGCGCCTCTGCAACGGGCTCAGACTTCACCGCCGCGCTCACAGCTGCATTCCCCGGAGCAGATATTTCGGTCACGACATCTCAAATTAATGATTTGGGCGAGCGTGAGTGGGACGTCACCTTTGGCAACCCATATGAATCGTACGATCCCATCGAGTTTGTATCGGCTTCGGGGTACGCGGCTCTCATGAGCGAGGGAGCCCAGGTTGTTGCCATGGCCATTTCCGAGGGCATCGCTGAGGTGCAGGGAACATTTCGACTCGCATTTTCGGGATACGACGGAACGGAAGCGCGCTATGCAGACCTTCTTCCCGGTTTTGCACTGAGCAACCCGACACTGAACGAATCAAGCTATCTTGATGATAATGCACACTCTACGCGAGTTTATTTCACGCGGCCGATTCCCCATAACGCCTCCGCCGCGCAAGTTCAAGCGTCCCTTGAAGATCTCGACAATATTATCAGTGGAGGCGTCTCTGTGACTCGCGAGGAGGTGCTCCTCCAGGCCGAAGAGTTTGCTTCTACAAATGAAACAGACTCGTCCACATGGACAGGGATTATCTGGAACATTACCTTCCGAACAGACTCCACCGCCATGCTTGAGCTCTTTTCTGCCAACGAGCTCGAGACTTTGACTGCAGATATTCCGCAGCTCGCTGTGGCTGACGTGAGTCTCCTTCATGGCACAAACGCTCAAGTCTTTGTTCAGACCGTTCGCGACGGCAACGGTACCCTGTTTCAGAGCAATCAGACTATTTTCACGGAGAGCGCCATCAATGAGGACGACTCCCCTTGTCAGGCGAGCGTAGCGTATCGGAATGAGTCGCTCCTGGCATTGGGAATCGACGCCGACAAAATCCAGGCCTTGGCCGAGCTTGACGCGAACATTCGCCGCTGCGCTGGCGGCGTCAGTAGCTCTAACAGTTCCAGCAGCTTTAACAGCTCCAATAACACCAATAGCTCTAGCGTCTGGAACACGCGAGACGAGTGCGAGCTGGTCCAATATTCATCTTCTCTAGAGGACAACACCTCAGTGGCCGAGGCCGATGAGGACGGCATCGTGAGTCCAGGCTACTTCTGCATTTGGCGTGGAACAAGAGATGAGTTCCCACTTCCAGACAATGTGGATCCCGAAAGCGTCGTGACCTTCAACTGGGATAACGTCTCGTACGCGGGTCTTGAGGCGCGGTCCCGCAATGCCGATTGCACCGTACCACATATTTACCGCTCGCAGCAACTCCTCAAACTTTTTACGCTCTCCGAGACTTATCTCGACTATTACGAGGCTCTTAGCAATACTTCGTGGAAGGAAAGTCAGCCAATTGACATCTCGGTGAATATGAACGTCTCCAGCACCCTCAGTGCATTCATTGAGCAATTCAATATTTGCTACGAGGATTTGGAAACTGTTCTTCAGCTCCCGGTGCCAACCTTTGTGCGTCTTTGGCAGCGGATCATTACAACGACTATATACACGGTCGGTCTCGCGTATGGGCTCGGAGGGTTCATCTTCACCTGGCGCATGCGTAGCTTCAATCTGCTGAGCGCCAAGTCTATAGGCTCCATGATTCTCATCGTTTTTGGTAGCATGTTTCTCGGAGGCGTCATGGCTTTTGCCATTGGAGCCATTCCTGCTGCCATCATCTTTAACTTGTACTCTGCCATTCCTCACAACCTTCCAGACGACAGTGCCGTATCTCTCGGCATTGCGCAAGGCCTTCTCATCCTATACTTTGACGCTGGTCGCGGGCTTCGCATGAACGCGCAATAGGCGTGCAACCAAAGTCAAAGACGACAAACGCACGAAGCTCCTTCCTCTCACAGTCTTTTTGGACATCACGTAAACATTAGGCCAACATCACATTGCGTCAGAGCCCCCAAAACATTGTGCACCAACGTCGACGATGGAAGATGATTATTAATTTCTCTTCTCTTCTCTTCTCCTGCTCGGCAGTCCTTCAGTGGGATGGTTTTAATAAAAAAATTTACTTTACTTTCTTAGTTACATTTGCACACTTGCGCGGACCAGAGCAAGGTATTCTCGGACGTCCTGAATCTGCTGCCTCAAGGACGCCTTGCATGCTTCCAATTCATCGCGCTGGCGTAAAAGCTTGGCTCGCTTTGCAGCGCGCTTGTGCTCTTGAATAGCGTCTTCGGTGTCTTGCTGCCCAGCTTCCACAGCCGCCCTATCCACTCCCCGAACGGGCCCGCTCATTTCTGTAGTCTCCGTGGTTGCTACTGTTGAGAATGATCCACTTGATACTGGTTCCAGGTCGTATGCAAAGCCGTCAAGCTCAGCAGTGTCCTCTGGCTCGATTCCTAGCTCGGGAATAGCCTCTCCGCGCAATGGGTTTTGGAGCGCCAAGCAAATCAGACTGTCCACCACGAAGAGTCGCGTTGCTCCGATGGGACTTGTCACAACGTAAGGCTCGGGGTTTCCCAGGTGGCCGCGTCGGGTGTCCCTTTCCACCCCGCGATGAAGGTACACGGGTAAAATCGCCCGCGAAGCAAGAATGCGAAAAACTTCCCCGTACGACAGGCGAGCCATTTCGGGGGTCACTCCAAGGTGATAAAACTGAGACGCGTGCGCTTCTGAGTTTGTCGCCTTTTGAACCCCATTGCGAGACCCCTTGAGCAGCGCCGAGAGTAGCTTGAGCAGATGTGGGTTGTAGTTTGTCTGCGCCATGATGGTGTCAAAGAGCTCATCGCAAAGCACCGTGCCAGATGCAATTGCAGACGAGAGCAACAATTCTTCGTCGTCATTGAGGTTGGGAAGCACTTCGGTTGTTGAAAGCCTCCGCTGCATATATTGCACGTTGACGTTGTGCCGGAGCACACAGCTCACGCGCACACGTCTGTTCTCCTTCAGAACGAGATTGTACAGTAGCAAGGTCTCCTCGTCCGCTCCGCGCATCGCTCGGGCGTCCGTGTTAGCCCGTCGTCGTGGGTCGCCCGGTGTGCAACTCGATGTCGAGGGGGCCGCAGCTAGTATGACGCGCGCAGCACGTCGAATTCCCGCTCGACGCCACGTCGATGTCAGTTCGGGCGGCCCACGAACCAGGTACACTTGAGCAAATTGATTAATCCGGTTCCACGAGCGGTGGCCGATGGGGCCTCGACTGAGAATGATGATGGGCGCCGCCAATCCAGTCTTGCGTCCGCGAAGCTGAAGGACGAGCTCGCTGCAGTCTGCTCCGTCGCCATAGACAATTACATGTTTTCGCAGGCCAGGGACCTCACTGAGTGCCGACTTATACACGAGGACATCCTCTTGGCAAAATTCCCGTGGAGCGAGGTGGTATTCATTGGCCGGAAGACCCCCACGGTCGCCAAACAAACACGCTTGTGCTGGCGAGTGCTCGCTCGCATCTGATGAGAACGAAGCCTCATACCTATCCTGGGGATCCTCCGTGGTATCCTCGGGTACCGCTTCGGCGGGGTTTTCAGTGTCTGCGTCACGATCAAGAGCAAGCCGAGGCTGGGTGTTTCGTCCTGCCTTGGGACTGCTCGGCAGAGTGTGGGATGCGCCGTATGCCTTTGGGGTTCCTACGTTTAGACCAGGAGACAGAATGCCCAAGCCTCCGTCGTTGGAACAGAGTTGTTGAGGGCGTGATGCCTCGACAGCTCGTTTCGCACGCAAGCGAATGCGAAGGGATATGACAGAAAAGTTCCCCGATTCGAACATGGCACTTTGGCTTCCATTTGCCGCGGGACTGTTCTTGGTGGCGTACTTTTGTCTGACCATGACTCGCGCTGTTCCAAACATACGCCTTGAAATTCTCGTACTAGTTGGTGCGGGAATCTTGCGCGTACTCAATGCTGAGGTGAAGCGAAGACCGGACGTCCGAGACTCGGGTACGTTCGAACGCGCCAATAAGATTGTGTGCGGCTTTCTCGAACTTCTGCCAAGGCCAAAGCGAAAGGACTTTGCGGTCGTAGACGGCTTTGCTCCCGTCACTTTGCCGGGCTGAGCGTCAACATTTGCGAGACCTGCTTCAGCAAGGTCGGGCGCGATGACCAAGGACTGCAAGCGTATCTTGCTTGGATCGGCAGGAATGACAAAGTCACTCGGGTTAAGAAGAATACGCGCATCCAGATCGCTCGACGACCTCATACTCAAGCCGAGCACCAGAATACCCGCCTCTTCAAACAAGATGATGGACATCTCTGCAAATGTGAGACCGCTGAAGGCACTGCCGGTGGGGACCTGATAAATTTCGTTTGCGGCTCCATCGACATACTCCTGACACCAAGCAATGTCGCTTGGATGCTCCTCGAAGACGTCGGGGTTCATGCCCAAGTCTTCGTCGCTTTCTCCACTGTGTCGGGACCGCGGAGCTGCGTCGAGGAGTACGCGAGTCTTATCAATCAGCTTGGAGCTCGTGGAACGACAGAGATTGCTGATAAAGGCCGAGAATCCTGGACACATGCAGGCTCTTGCGAGAATTTGCATCTTCATCTCCTCAACGCAAAGAATTTTCACTCGATCCCGAAGGGAAGCACGTTCGTCCCGGAGAATGAGCTCTTCCAGCATCCGCCTTGATCGCTGACGTAAAATTTTCACAAATAACGTTGTCTGCAGACCAGAAGCCCGTGAGGATGCATCGCGCGAGAGCTTTCGTCTTGAAGGGAAACTTTGGTCGACCAGACGAAGCTGCGACTGCTGTGCACTTGTATCTTCGTCTTCCAGCATCTCTACATTCCGGATGTAAGCCTTGAGGGTGGCAAACGCTGTGCATGTGATGAGAACGGTCTGTCGATCGTCGGCATCGGCCGCGCCGGTCTCACTATTGCCAAGTATGTAAACTCTCCGAGCAGATGTCATGGATGCCCGATTAAGCACAGGGGTGCTGTATGCGGCCCCGGACATGAGTCGCAAAAAGTGCGCGCGCTCCAGAGAGGAAGACACCATCCGCAGAGCAAGTTTAGCTTGTAAGTCATCCGAAATGAGCAAAACCTTTGGCTTCAACGAACCCCCATGATCGGGGTGAAAGAATTCCTCAAAGAACTGAAAAAGTCCGTTCGTAATTGTGCCGCAAATGATCACGTGGTTTGATTGCCGATTTCTTCTCGCCAAGGAGGAGGAAGGGCCCTGTTGAACGTCCGCCCCGTCTCCAGTTGCACTATTGTTGCCTCTTGCATTTAATTCGTTCTCCTGCAAGGGTGCTGTTTCCTCGTTCTGATTTTCCTCTTCCTCCTGCCGTTGTGTCTGTTGCCTTGCTTGCGGATCTTTGTTTCCACTGCGCTGATTGTTGAAGAGCGAGTGCGACTGCATGGGAATCATTATCATCGTGGTCAGCACGAGACTTATGACAGTGAGGCGTGAGATCGTCCGCAAGATACTCACGTCCCCGAAACCAACGGTTGTGATAGACACGACCGAGAAGTAAAGTCCTTCTGGAAACGAAATGTCCTCGAGCGAGGCGATCATGGCAGTGAACACCATAACCAGGGACGATAGCTGAACACCGAAAGACATGACGTTGCGTGCACTTTCTCCGCTAATCATCGTACTCACGCGCAAGAGCTTAAAGAGACGCAACACCACGAGGATATGGACAGCATGCATACGACGAGTTCCGCAGCATGCATCGCAGCTGTCGAGGACCTCGTTTTTGGTGAGCAAGATTAAGAGTGAAAGTATCCCAACTGGCAACGAACATGCAAAATCACAGAGAGCGAGTGGGCTGAGCAGAAATGAGACCTGCCAGCCCTTTTTCGTAGCTACAGCAATGTAATCTGCCGTTAGGATAACACCAGTTATACCAAAGAATACATAAGCTCCATAGGACCCATATTCTGGCTCGCATCCGGATTCACTGATCTCATACCTAGGCCGTAACGTCTCGAGCACGTACACAAGCATCGATAGAATTGCAATTACGGCATTTACGACCATGGAGCGCTGTTCTGCACCTGCACAAAACAGTCGAGCGAGCGATGCTATAGCATTGTTTTGCGACATTTTCCGAGCACACGGAACAAACAGAAGCAGGGCAGGGCAGGGCAGGGCAGGGCACGAAAGACTGCCCGACTTCCGTTTGTCTGCTTGCCTGTCTGTAGGTCCGTCTGACTTTTCGTTCAGCGTTGACTGGTCAGCGTGTGCGTGCGGGGCGCGCGAGACCACGCACGCACCCACGCACGCACCCTAGCACGATGCGCTTGTGCGCGTGGTTGCTCTTTGATTGCTCTTCACGCCACTGCTCTGCGCGATCTAGATCTACATCAAGTCTAGGTTGGTAACACTTCCCTCAACCATAAAAGAGTCTCAGGCTGCGTCTCCAATACTCGCTGTCCGCACACACCTAAAACCCGCCTCTTCGATGTGTATGTATACAGCCAGAACAACCAACCCCTCAGGATCTGACGCCCTAGCTGGGGTCTGTTTCATCCTCCTGACCCGAGATGCAGCAGCTAATTAGCTAGCTAGCGAGGCAAAACCTTTCTTTGAACTTTTTCGGCTTGCTGATAGTCAAAGTCTAGGGACCCCACGCACACTAGAGGGCCGTCCAACGGCTACAACGGCTACTTCTGCGCAACGCATAAAGTCCACGAGCGCTCTCAAATTTTTACCCTTTTATCTTTTCTTTTGTTCCAGGCTTAAGTTCTAAAGCGCGCGCACGCGCGCGCGCGAGCCTTGGGCAGGCAAACGTAGCGTGCGCGGTGGCCAGCGTGGCTGCGGCCATGGCCGCGTCGGGCAAGAAGCTGCTGCCGGCGGCGCTGACACCTAAGGAGAAGGAAAAGGTGTCGGGCCCGGGGGAGAGCCTTGCCTTGAAGAAAGGCAAATCAACACGACGACACCTTGACCTCGAGGTTTCAGGCGCGGGCGAGGGAGACGCGCAACCAGCGAACAATACTTCAAGGTCCAATGGCTCCTCTGCCTTGGATAAGAAAGTCAGCGAGTTTGCAAATGCCCAGGCCAAGAGCATGTCCAAGCTGCGCGTTGGGGTTTCTGCGCGAGAGCTGCGACCGCTCGTGCGAAAGGGGGCGAAGCTGACTTTCACAACTGCCGGGAAGAAATCACGCATTCGGGGTGCTGCAAAGGACTCTGCGAAAACGGGAAAAACGCCGAAATCGTCCAAAAACAAGGTTGAGGATGACGATGATAACTTTGCTCCTGCCGAGCAAATTCTCGAGTCGAAAACAGTCCAGGACGCTGCTGCAGCAAAGGCGGCAAACGATGCAAAAGTCGCGACAACGGTGCGAGAGCGAATGGAAAAGGGTAAATTCCACGTGCATCTTATTCAGCTTGGTAGCTCGTACAGAATTGCCTTTTCGGAATCCTTTTTGAACCTCGTAAGTCAGTTTGACTTTGACGTGAACCTTTATATCATGCGCAAGCGACCAGCAGCCCAAATGACAGGCATTGAAGAGGATGCAGAGTTTGGACGAATGAATAAGGCAGATGCCAAGGTAGTCTCGCTTGGCAAACTCCCACCATGCACGTTCAACCCCAACAACGTAGAAGATGACGAAGCTTTCGATCATGAAGCCGTGGTGAGCCACGACTTTTTCTTTGGGGACACTTGCTTCGAATTTGATTCAGAATTTCCGACAATGGTGAGCAGCCCGCTTGAATGGACAGGCGTGGCGCTGGTGAAATGTGCAGAAACCAAACCCGTAAGCTTGTATCCGGCCGTCCTCTTTTACGCCAAACTTGCAGTCATTCATGAAAAGAAAAAAACCGCGAAAAAAAAGGCGGATGCCGTCAAGGAGGCAGAGAACATTCAGGAGAAAATGCGATCCGCAACGACGTGGGAGCCTGGGCTTGGTCTACGTACGATCCGGCGCCTTCTTCGTTCCAAGCTGCGATACTTTGATCGGAATGGTTCCAACACGATTGACTTTGAAGAGTTCAAGGCCGCAATGGAAAATCTCGGCCTTTTCCTCACCGAGACAAGGCTGCAGAAACTCTTTCAGGCTTGCGACCTCGACCGTAGTGGCACTGTAGAGCTTGATGAGTTGCCCCTAGCTCTCCACATCAATGATCAGTTGCGAGTACGAACGCGGATGACGCCGCGCGACGCTTTTGAGCTCTTTGACTACGATGGCTCCGGATCCATCAATGAGCAGGAGTTTTTCGAGGTCGTTAATCTTCTGCCTGTTGCCTCAATGACACGCGAGCGCGCAGGCAAGGTGTTCGCTCGCCACGACACCGATAATTCTGGTGAGATTGAATACGATGAGTTTCGAGAAATCTGGCTCTCGTCGCTCTGTGACATTTCCAGCGAGCTTACCGTGCGAATTAAGGACGCTCAGCTCCTTGAAATCGAAAAGATGAGGGCTGGAATTGCTCCCGGTGGTTTTTCAAGCAGTAATATCGAGCAAGACGAAGCGAGCGCCGCTGAAGCAGATGTCGATGCTGGTGCTGGTGGTGCTGATCAAATTAGCGACGCTGCAAAAGCAAAGGCAACGAAGGGCGCTGACGGCGCTGCTAGCGCTGCCGGCGCTGCCGGCGCTGAAGAGAAAGATATACAGATAGGAGAGCCAAAGGTCACCGCCGAAAAACCCTCTTCCGAAAAGGCTGCTCCTGAGATTGATGCGCAAAAGCTTGAAGCGAGTATTACGAAGCTGAAGGCCAAGCACGCACGCCAACTCCAGTGGGAACTGCGGAGGACCCGCGGAAAGAAAATCAAGCGACTTCGAGAGCTAGTTCTTGAAGAGGAGCGCGCCGAAGCAGCTGAGTTTGAAGCTGCGCGTGAAAAGGCGTACCTCGATGCGCATGCGTTGCGCATCGAAGTGGACACCAAAAAGAGGCAACAAAAATTGCAGCGACGACGTGAGGAGATTGCAGCAAAGGTAGCAGTATCGAAGGCCGAGCGCGAGCTCCGCCGACAGAAACAGCTCGAATTGAGCCAACGCCGGCGCGCCGAGTCACGCGAAAAAGCGCTGCGCGCCCAACTCAACAAGGAGATTCGATACAGGGAAGAGAAAGAGCGCGCAGATCGGCGGGCGGAGCGTGAGCTTCGCTTGCAACAAGAAAAAGAAGCTCGCGCACGTCGCGGCGATGACCGCCTCGACATGCCAAACCAGGGACTTCGGGCCGTACCGCCGACCTTGTACAAGGGCCACGAGGCACAAACACGTCTGGGTCATCTTGTGAGCATCGATCTCTCCCACAACAAGCTTGAAAGTTTGCCAAAGCAAGGTCTCTTTTTCTGGTGCGGGTATGTGCGCAAGCTTGATGTTTCCAACAACAGACTCACATCGCTTCCCGAAGAAGTCGAGGCGCTGGAAAGCATAGAGATCTTCACAGCGGTCCACAATCGTCTGCGAGCCTTGCCCCCGCAGCTCGGCGCTTTGCCCAAGCTCATCTCTCTCAATGTGGCCGAGAACGAAATTGAGGAGCTCTCGGACAGCTTCTGTGTTTTGCCGTGTGTGCGCAATCTGCAACTTTATAAGAACGTCATCAAACGACTTCCGGCGGGGCTCGGCAACCTGCGCACCCTCCGCAGGCTCGATGTCTCGCTGAATGCGCTTCGCGAGCTTCCCGATGAAATCTGTGAGCTCGAAAGCTTGCAGTCACTCGATGTTTCGTGGAATCGTCTTCAGAAGCTACCGACAGCGATCGGGAAGCTTTCGAGCCTCGAGACGCTCATTCTCTCCGGCAATGAATTGCGGCGACTACCGGACTCATTGCAGACCCTGTACGCCTTGCAGGTGCTCCAGCTCGGCCGCAATGACCTCATTGAGGTCCCTGCAACCGTTGAAGGGCTTATCTCGCTTCTACGACTTGATGTGTCTCGCAATCGCATTGTCCGCATTCCCCGCGAACTCGGGAAAGTGCGCACGCTGCAACATCTTGACATCTCAGGCAATCTAATTCGTTTGCTGCCTCCGGAGCTTGGTCGTCTCAGGGGTCTGGTCGTCTTTGAGGCATATTCCAACTTAATTGAGAGAATCCCCGAAGAGCTCGCAGCACTTTCAAGTCTTGAGGAGCTGAATCTCTGTCATAACAAGCTCGCCGGGCGTCTGCCCATGGCAGTCGGGGCGTTGCGGCAACTTCGGATGCTCAACCTGGCAGAGAATGAGATTGAGATTTTGCCTTCTTCATTGGGAGCTCTTGTTAACCTCGAGGTATTCAATATGAACGGAAACAAGCTGACCGTCCTCCCGGCGACTGTGGCATGTTGGAATGTGAAGACCTTGCTGCTCTCACGGAATCGAGTCAAGAGCTTACCCGTCACCTTTGGCAATCTATGCGATTCGCTCGATCTCCTGGATCTGAGCAGCAATGCTTTGGAGTTTGTCCCTGCCGAGCTCACATCTTTACGCACATTGCGTCATCTCGACTTGCATCACAATCGCCTGCGTGCCGTGCCGCCCCCGATTGCCAAGATTGTCCCACAATTGGAAACTTTTCGAGTCACGCACAATCCCTTGAGCGAGCTGCCTCCGAAATTTGCAAATGAGGTCGCCGCGGGGGGGGCGCGATCTGACCTGATATGGTCAGGCTATTCAGACGGACAAGTCGCCGAGTGGGCAATGGAAGTGCAGGACGTTTTGGACGTTTGTCGCGCCTGCATGGATTTAGATCGTGTTATGGCGCCCAACTCGGATCCCAATAGACTTTCCTTTTGGGAGTTTTCTTGCGCGGTCAAAGAACGTCTGCAGGAAGAGGATAAATGGCGTGAGCAGCTTATGCCCCACGTGAATTCGTACTTTTTCCGAACAAAAGCTCTCGGAGAAGTCCCACGACTGGATGCTATCGCAGTCACGGAAGTGACGTCGCGCGCAGATGCGATTGCAAAGCGGGAAATTGAACGACAGCGTGTCGCCGCCGAGGCCAAAGAGCAGCACGAGGAGCGCGAGCTACGTCTGCGAGAAGTGTATTCGGTCTCGCGACCTGACTTTTTGCAAGCGGAAACAAAATTGAAGCGAAATGCAGCGCGGATACGGGACGAAAAGGAGGTGCTGCGGAAGAAAGAGATCGAGTCCACACGACCGATCCACGAGCGCCAGGAAAAGGTTTATATCGAGACTAAGCGGCAGCGCGAAGCTGCGCGCAAAGCGCAGCTCGAAGAATGGCTTGGGCATTTTCGCGCACAGCACGATGACTACATCCAGGAGCTCATTGCCTCTGAAGCGACGCGTGAGAGTCCAAGCAACAACAACAACAACAACAACCACAACAACAACCACCACCACAACAACAACCAAACAAGCTAGAAATTGCTATTGATTCTAACCACCCCATTCAGCTTGTCATGTAATTTCCTTTAGGCCTTGTTCGCATGCCGTGTCATGTCTGTGCAAGCCAAGTCAAGTTAAATATCGTGGCATGATACGTTCGAGGCATGTCAACTTTACGAATGGATGGGAATGTCCAGTTCACGCGACTATGAGAGAATTGAAAGGCCAGGTTTCAAGAAGATTTTGCATGGCCGTCTCGTTCATCAAGCAATCGGCTGCCCGATCCAAACCAACTTTCGATTGACATGACATGCGAGGAGCATACGTGCAAGGAGCATGCCATTGCATACTAGGCCTACTAGGCCTACTTTTTACCACCGTGCATTCTGGCACGGTGGTATCAAACCAATGGGCCTAGTAGCAAGTCGAGTGGAGATCGAAACTCGGTGGCGGAGAAGGAGCGAAAAGGACCCAGGCAGACCCGGAACGAACGAGGCCCTTGCGCGCGCAGAGAGGGGCCTTTGCGCGGGCGAGCAGCGGGAGGGGGAGGAGAGAGGCGGAGGCGCGCTCGCCGCAGACCTCGTTGCGCCTTTAGACGCGCCCGGAAACAGGGGTTCGGAAGGAAAGGGAAACGGGCCTCCGCCATGGACGAGAGCGAGGACGAGGGCGTGAACGAGACGTACGACAGCTCGGACCTGGACAACGGCGCAGGGGAAGGTCAGGAAACCGGGTTCGCGGACGACTCCTCGAATGAAGGAGACGCTCCAGGGTCTTCTGCGCAAGCACCAAAGTCGCAAGCGCAGGCGCAAGACGAGAACATGGATGTTGACGAGGGCGCCTCTGGCCCTGCCACGAGCGCAAGCGCGAACTCCGGAAAGGCAGAGGCGATCGCCAGCGCCAGCGTTGGCAATGGCAGCGGCAAAGGCAACGGCAGCACTGCAATTAATTCAGATAGCGCAAAAGAGGCCGCGCCGATCGAGACGAAAGTGAAGAACATCGAGTCTGCTGACGAGGGCAAGGATGAGGTGAAAACCGAGGGTACGGGCGAACATAGTGACACTGCTGTAGAAGAGGAGGACCTTGACGGCGAGGGCGAAGAGGATCCGGTAGAACACTCTTTTGACCTGTATCTAAGCCGTGAAATGGAAGAACAGCTTTACATGCTGCGATACCCGTTGCGGTCCGTCACACGGGAACCTCCTCGTGTCTCGAGCGCTCGTTTCAAGCCGAGAAACCAAGTTTTGGAGACCACGGTTGATGTCTTGAATGCTTTCCATGGTGATGACCCGAACGGAAACCCATCATTTGAGCTGCCCCCGCATGTGGAGCACATGACCGATCACGAACAACGCGAATACATGGAGAAGGTGCGCAAGCAGAGCTTTCGCTCTGTGCGGCTTAATACGCACGAGCGCTGCTATGCGGCGGCCGTAGTAGACAAGGCGACAAACAGGGTCACGCTGGTACCTCTGCAAGGTATTTATGACATGATGCCCATCATTCAGACTGGCTTTGAATCACAGGATGGCCCGATCGACGACGAGGAGATTCCCGGGGTTGCGACGATGCGCTCGAGCAGCACAGCGGTGGCCATTGCCCAACCCGTCGGCCTTCAGCGCGAAGCAAATTATGACCCAAACCGACAACGCTTTGCCAAGGTGAAGCAGCAGCTCGACGAAGAGTCATGGGTGGATCTCGATGTACACGAACGTGATTCCGCTCAAGCCAGTGAAGCATTTGCAGAGCTCCGGTACAAGGCACCGCACGATGTTTCGTTGGAAGCCTGGGTTGATGAGATGTCCGACGCAGAACAGGCCAATGAGCAGACTGCGCAAAAAGGCCCAGGCCGTTCAAAGGGAGCTGTTGCTGCACGCGAAGCGTTCAAGCTCAGCTCAGGGGACTACTTGGATGTGTTGGCGCCCAAGATTCGGCGCGATAGAGAAAGCATTCCTGATCCGGAAGCTACTCCGAGTGACAAGCCGCAGACCATCGAAGATCATTTGCGCGCGCAGCTTATTAAGCAGGGCGTGATGACGACGGAAATGATGGAGGGGTCCTTGACACGTGCCTTTGGCAACCTTGAAACCAAGACGCTACGATCGCTGCCAGAAAAGCTGAGTGTCGTAGCTCACTTGGTTCACGGTGCGTGGTACCTGCGCAGCGACATTTATAACGAGCATCGTTTCGGCATTTCACAGAGCGGCGATGATCTGGCAGACCACCAGCGCAACTGGACCCGCAACGTCATTTTGGCTATTTTTGCAGAGCATCCAAAGGGCCAAGTCTCGCGCGCGGCCATCGCCAAAGAGGTCAAAGGTGTCGTGGCCTCGTCCATGCTCGAGTCTGTCGCCGTTTACAATGGAGAGAAGAGGCTATGGCAGCTCCTTCGAATTGACGAAAAATACCAAGGCCGGAATGCGGCCCTGGCTGCCAGACATCGCTCCGAGCTACGCGGCTTGCACTGCGACGCCTTGCAGCGTCTCTCGGGCTGGTCGCAGGAGCGAGCCTTCAAGGCCGCCTTTCCAGGTGAAAAGTTCACGCCCGGCGCAATCAAGGAAGAAGATCACCATTACCACCACCAACAACAACAACACCAAGATGGAGAAGAGCCTATGCCCCCGCGCGCATCGTCATCTTCAGGCGCATCCAGCTCGAGGCCAAAGGTTAAGTTTGAGGATTAGTCAGTCTAGGTGTCCGGACGTTGCGCTGCAGCGCCAGAGCGTACTGCATCGCCTCTGGTGAAGACCCTGCTGTTAGATTCATGAATAAGTCAGCCGCCTGGCCACCGATTATATGCTTGGCGGCCCAACGAAGGACGAGATAGAGACCAATCTCAGGCTTGGCACTCCAGTCGACGAGCTGATCGACCCAATATCGCGCATTCGCGGCCTCATTCCAGATGACGCCGTCCTCCAGTATTCTCTTTTGAATGATGTTCCATGTATGGTCTGCTGACGCGCCGTCCTCAAGGTCCCCCGGGAGAGAGGCTCCATGAGAGACGCGGAGGAGCTGTATGGGCGCCCCTGTGCCCATCGTCCACGGGGGCGAAAGATCAAACTTGCCAATAGATTCCTTGAAGGCACGATAGGCGCGCAGAACCTCGCATTCGCGCGAAAACAAGAGTCGGTCGACAAGCGAGCTCTGCGATCCACGCAGTCGACGCGCCGCAGCAAAGGGTGAGAGAAGGCCCTGGCGCAAGTGCGAAACGAGAACCTCTCCCAGTTGCACGCGTGAGAACTCGCCGCTCGCCCGTTCGAGAGCCAAAAGGTTCTCTTGGACAGCTTTCTCGCTCACTCGCGAGGCTTGACTTCCTGCAGAAATCCACTCCTCGAGCGCCTGCGGTTCCACGAGATCCCAGCGATCAAAGACGTGTTTGGGCACGAGAATAGCGCCGTCGCCTCGAACGAGGAAATCTTTGCAAAGGAGGTCGGAGACGGGCTGCAGGCATGGCACAAAGTGAGCCCATTCGAGCTCATCAAGAGCACCACTCAGGGCTTGCGACAGACGTGCACGGTGCGCGTCGCCATGGTCCTTGTCTTCTGCACTCGTACGCACGTAACGTGGAGGTAGAAAGCAGTCACTATCGATGCTGAACAATGGACACGGTACGGCACGCGCTGCGTGTCGTAACAAGAGCATACTCGGCGGCGAGTATGACTCAGGCACAATCAGAATGTGAGCATTTACCCCGCGACTTAAAGAAGCGAGTGCAGAGGTCACCTCATACGCGTCGCAATAAATGCCAATCAAAGGAATGTTCCAGTCCTTTAGGTGTTTGCGCATAAGGAGAAAGGTTGCCGCGCGGTCACGATGCAGACGCGTCCGTTGACTCGTGTCGTTATGCGTGCATGATGCGTGCATGTCAGATGGCAGCATTGCAACAGCAACGACGGGCATTGAAAGTTCAATGTGCATCCAGAGCGCCAGGCCAAGTGCCCAGTTGTCTTCTGAGCGAGCGCACGAGGCTGCTTCCCCAGGCACTCCGCCCAGCTGAAGCCAAAGAACAATGACTTGCCCTCGGGATTGTTTCTGAGGTGCAGGCATTTTGTACGCAAAGCTTCGACGCTTCAGCATGGCAGGCCAACGGGCGAGAGCAAAGAGATGATCGCTCCCTTGGCTTTTGTCGGTAACCTCGCCTTTGGGCAATTCTTCGAGCCGAGCATACGTCGGAGCGCCCAAGTCTACGTCCGTTGGTTCGCATTTTCCACCCTGTAGCCATCGACTTATTTGCTTTTCGTCCCCCTTGCTGTCAATGGCTGCCAATCGAGGCCGCTTTGCTGCAACGGTTGCTGTAGATGAACACCCCGAGCTTGTGCTCGAGCGCGCGTCGTCGTCCACTTCGTCTTGCTCTCCTCGTCTCTTTCTTTTTTGGACCGGATCTGTCAGTAAGACCTCTCTCGCTTCTACAGAGTCTGTTTCCGAGGGACTTTTCTTTTGCGCAGACATGGGAGAGGCCAAAGGAGGGGATGCTTCGTGCGCCTTCGCTATTGCAAAAGTTTGCTGCTCGTCTGAGTGGTGCTCGACGTTAGACCCATCAACTGACTCTGGAGTTCTTGGAACGTTCTCTGCGGTCTCTTGCGAATGTTCGCAAGGTGGTATTGGTGACCGGCCTGTCATTGCTTTGTGCTTGTCAATGTTGTCTGATTGATTGCAAGACGCCTCTGCTGCCATAGTCGTCGGTCGCGAGTCACCCAGTGGTACCGAAGGAGTCTTGTGAAGTTTTAGTGATACAGCATTGATTTCAGACTGCAGCGCAGAGCCTGTGTCTGTTTCGATCTTGTCGGAAGAAGCGTTTTGCGTTTTTGCACTTGTACCACTACCTTTAGACTCCATGTGCATGGTCATTTCTCGAGAGATTGCAACGGTATCTTTGGACTCTTCTGAGCCTTGAGAGTTTGAGCGCGCTGAAGATGTGGATACTTGCAATTTTTTTGCAAGATTTGTTGCTTCGCACTCCACTGTTGATTTCAAGGGATATTTACTTGAGACACAAGTTTCATCTTCATCGGACGCCACCTTTGTGTTTGAAGATTGTGTCTTTGCGACAAGAGTGCTATCCTCGTCGTGCTCCGACATTATATTTGAAGACTGTTTGTTTGCGACAAGAATGCCATCATCGTCCAGCTCTGCCTTTTGAATCGAAGGCTCTTTGTTTGCGACGAGAGTGTCATCTTCGTCGAGCTCTGCCTTTCGGATAAGAGGCTGTTTGTTTGCGACGAAAGTGCCATCTTCGTGAGACTCCATTATTGTATTTGAAGACCTTTCTCGGAGGTCTTTTATAATGACAGCATAATCATCTTCAGAGTCTCTTTTTACAATTGACGTCGTGGACTGCGCCCCGACAACCTCAATGTCCGAAGCATCATCGTCAGCATCGTCGAGGCTAACGAGGTCGACATCACGATTCGGTGTGGATGGAGTAGGCAATTGTTGAGTCTGACTTTGGGCGTGCGTCTGACTTGAATGGCTAGCTGGTTGTTTCCCGTCAAGCACCTGCGTCAAAGAGTCCCAGAAGTCTTCTGGCAACGGTTCTGCATGATCGTCTCTGGGGTTATTGTTATGCGTCGTGGGCACGTTGATGGTTAGTTCGTTGCTGCGCCCTTGAAGTCTGAAGCGACTTCGCCTACGATTTACTCGCACGTAGCCGGCCGGTCTTTCTCAAGCACGTACAGTACCCTTACGCAGCGCGTGAGGTTTGAATTGGCCTGAACCCGAAGCGCGTAGTCGGTGCATGGCGGCGACGGCCCTCGGGTTTGGGCCTCGGTCTCGATCTCGAGAGTTGCCGGACCACTCGACCGATGAGACTGCGGACGAGGTCTGCGACGGGGCCAAAAGGCGGGCGGCGCTTCAGCAGACGCACTCGCGAAGGACCGCGCCGCCAAGTCGAGCAAGCGCCTCTCCGCGCTCATGGGCTGTGCAGCTGGTTGCAACTTTATGACCTGCGATAAATTGACAAGGACGAGTGAAGGGAGTGACCCGGCCGAGAGCGAGTGTACTTGGCCCACTACCAGCGATCAAAAACGGGGGCGAACAGACAACGCAAATGTTTCTTTGTTTGTTTCTTTATCAATTTCTCGTACGTCTAGGTCTTGAGCTTGCCCTTGGACTTGCGCTTGGTCTTAATCGCATCGTAATGCGCCTGCACGCGGGCGTTGTAGTCCTTGTCCTTTTTCAACTGAGTGTTAGTTTTCTTGACAATTTGCAAGACGTCTTCGTCGGTGAGTTCGTGGGCGAGACCAACACGCTGGGGATTGTGCTTGGTACTGATGCCCCAAACGAGGGCAAAGTGAAAGTCGTCAATGAGCGAGCGATGGACCTGACGGCATGCAGACTCAACGGACGTGCCGTGACGGAAACTTGTGAGCACAACAGGCTCCTCAAAGTCTGGGGGGGACCCGCGCTTCTTCGTGTACACGCGAACCAGTCCAAGGTAATCCCAGATGCGCTCGAGCAAATAGTCGTAGCCCAGCTTCAAGTTGCAGCTAATGACCAGAGAATGCGGCTGCCGTGCAAGTGCATCAACCTCCTCCAAGCTGATCACGTCCGCCTTGTTGTACACGTAGAGACAACGCACATACTTGCGGTTGCCCTCGATCAGGTCAATAAACTGCTCGGGAGTGGCGTCTTCGCGAAAAAGCACCTCTGCATTGTGCATCTTGTACTCTTGCAGAATGCCCTTGACTGTCCTCTCAGGGTCATCGCCAAAGGCCTCGAGCTTGAAGCCGCCAGCGTTAAACTTGACGCCTCCATCCTTCTTCTTTTTGAAGTAGATATTTGCAGGCTTCTGGTTAAGACGCATGCCCACAATCTCGAGCTCGCGCTCGAGAATGCGGCGATGGTTCTTGACACCCTCCTTGGCGGCGTCGAGCACCATCAGGACAAGATCGGCAGACTTGGCGCAGGCAATGACTTGGCGACCGCGGCCCTTGCCGTGAGCGGCACCCTCAATGATACCGGGAAGATCCAAAAGCTGCAACTTGGTGCCCTTGTACATGAGGTTACCGGGGATGGCTGTGAGCGTGGTGAACTCGAAGGCGGCTTGCTCGCTCTCCGTGTCGGTAAGCTCAGACAGCAAGGTAGACTTGCCGACACTTGGGAATCCAATCAAGGCAATACGCGCTGATCCGGTTTTGCTCACTTCGAAACCCTCGCCGCCGCTGCCGGATGATCCCTTGGCGGGGTCGAGAAGCTCGCTGCGCAGCTTGGCGAGTCGAGCCTTGAGCGCGCAAATGTGCTTCATTGTGGCCTTGTTGATCTGCGTGCGGCCAAGCTCCTTTTCAATATCCTCAATCTTCTCCAGGATACCCATGGTTCCTCAGTCTTTGTGCGCGCCTGCGCGCGACCACCTACACCTTCACGCCGACTCGCTCGCACGCTTGCTGTAGCTCTTAAAAGCGCGCTTGCCCTCGACGGCTCGTGGTCGCGGCGCTCGCCGATTCCTCCCAAGCTGACCCGCTTTACTTTTCGGCCCCGCGCCGATTGGCGAGCTCGCAGGTCTCCTCGCTCGCGGCCTGCGACTCTGCGCGAGCTCCTCGGGGCGTACCACCGTCGCGCCGCCGAGACGCGCAGCGGGCTTGCTCGTCGAGGTCTGTCTCGATCGATGCTTGCTTGCTTGCTTGCTAGCTTGCTTGTGGATGCGGCACTTGCTTGGCCAGCATTTGCAAGGACCCTATCCCGGATACTTCACTTGCGCCCTGGGCGAAACTCTCTTCTTTCCTGGCTTTACTTGGCTTTGCTTTGCTTTGCTTTGCTTCGCAGCGCATAGTGGCATCGCGACGGGACGCGACACAACGCGACGCGACACGACGCGACGCGGCAAACCGCGCCCCGAGAGCACGGGCGAAGACTAGAGGAACTCGGAGTGCGGGTAACAGACCTCGTGGGGAAAGGGCACGGACTCCGCTGCTGGTCTTAGACGAAAGTCTCGCGTACGCAGAGGCGGCGCGCACGATAACTTGGAGCTTAACGGCGGCGCCAGAAATCTTTGCAAGAGCACGGCAAATTGAAGGGAACGGCACGCAAGTGCTGGCCATGGAACCTTTGTCTGCACTGAAAGTAGACGTACAGCGAGGTCCGGGTTCCTCGAGAGTGACCCCGCGTACTGTTTGTTCAACTTCAGTGGCTTGTCAGAAATAAAGGCATCATCCATCGCCTGCTCGTGAAGCTTGGGAGCTCTTTTTGCAGACCTTTCTCTGCGAAACCCCAACTTCTCGTCGTGGACTTGTAGGAATGACGCAAGTTAAGGGATGGGCTGAAGCGGTGGAAAGAATTTGCTCGCAGAAAGATAACTCGCTCGCAGAGACGCAGGCAACGCTTGCGGAGTTCGGGCGCGAAGGACCCGTTCCGCTTGTTGGACTCCGAAGACTGCTCGGTGCGATGGGACTTCATCTCTTTTCCTCAGCTGTCGCAGAAGGCCTCGCCCGCGCACTATGCTTGAGCATACCAAGTGAGGAGCCCTTTGACGACCAAGAAATGGAGGATTGGCTCTTGTGGCGGGAGGATCTCGTTCAGACTGCTCATCAGAGCCCTCAAGAGGTGATTAAGCCTCTTGTCTTGGATCTTTGTCACGCGCCGCAATGGTTCTGGACGCGAGAGCATCTTGCAAATGTTTTGGCACCTCACTGGCCGGCATGGCACCTTGACAACAACGTGGTTCATGTCGCTGTGGAGGCTTTGCGACTCGACGAGGGCCATGCTGACGCTGCCGACAAGGTCTTTCTCGCCCTCTTATCCACGACTGCAAAGGGCGATCCGGCAGTGCTTGCAGAGTCGCTATGGCCTGAAACTCTAGATCTTCTTGTCCAAGCTAGTGTTACCTTATTGCCAGCGCCTTTATGCGCGCTTGTGGATCTCCTTGCGTGCCGGTCACCGCAAGCCAACTCACCAGTGCAGGAGGTTCTCTCTCCCATGCGACCTACCGTGTATTCGTCCGCGCTCGTGCGCGTGACAATTGATAACTATGCCTTGGCGTGTCTCGCGGTGCCGGGAACAGGCCCAAACCTTTGGGCTGCAATATTTTGTGAACATTGTCACGCACAGCGATCGCGCATCCTCGACTGCGCACTGCGCGCCTTCGCAAAAACACCACAGACCGGGTCCGCGCTTTTGGCTGGTCTGAGCCTCGTTTTAAGCACTGAACGAGGCATTCTTCTTGAGCACTTTGAAGAAATCTGCTCATTTTGGGACTGGGCATCGAGTTTGCCTCCAGATTTCAAAACATGGCGCGCATGGGGCGAACTTCTCGCTGCTACTTGCGAGGCCAAGACGATCGCCGCAACTGATGCCCGCATGCAAAGTCCTCTTCGAGCAGACACAACGCTGGATGTAGGCCGTGCTGTGTTGGCAAGTGGCGCTGCGCGATGTAAAGCAACGCCTTCACGCGTAGCGGAGTGGGTACGCGTGTGGAGTACACAGGTGATGCAGCACCCAACGCTCGCTTCCGTGCACACCATGAATGCACTCGCGGAAATGCTCAATGCAGAAGAAAATATCCGACTTCATACGCGAGTCATTCTGCCTATGGCGCGCGAGACTGAGCTTGTTGAATCGCGCGAGCACGGAGCTCTTCACGTGACATTGCACGGGACTCACCCTCAACGTCGCGCCGTGTGGCTGCTCTTTGTAGCCTCAGCGCGACGCACCAATTTGGCCCCTTCAGCGTACCCAATCAAGTTCCCCTACACACCATCTTTGGAGAAAAGACTCGTTCGCACGATTCTTGCCGAGCAGAAAGAAATGCTTCTCGACGCAAGTGAGCTTTATCCCGCTGACGCATTCAAAATGGAGCCGTCTCGGTCTTCTGGTCTTTCGTGGATCTCCGCCTTGACGGCGGGGGCCACGGAAGGTATGCCAAAAGCCGCAGAAAATGATGCAGCATGTGAAGATCGCATCGAGCAGAGAGTGGACGTCGAAGTCCTTGCACGGGCGTGGCTGGCGCTCTCCAAAAGCGCCGAGCATGGATCTCGCGCCCAAGAACGCCTTGCAAAGGTGCTCTGCAACGTTTTATGGAAGTTGTGGCACGCGCAGCAAGACGATCCAAAGTCGCTGGAGCGAATTCCCCTTGACGCAATGCTAGTGCAGCTCGCCTTCGCCAAAGCTCTGCAATGTGAGTGTAAGCCATGCGCCCGAGCGTCTCGTGAAGAGGTCCGACTTTTAGCGGTGGCGTGCGCGCTTGTAGGGCTTGACCGCCTCGAAGATGCCGTTGGGACTGGGGTGGACACAAGCACACTGAGCATTCCGAATGTTTTTGGTCTCTTTTTCGCGCGCACAGAGACTGCCTTTCGCCGCGACCGGGGCTTCGAAACGTGGGTGATCTTGTCGATCTTGACGCAGCTTGTGAGCTGCGATGCCGAGCTGCAGGCTGTGACAAAGGTAGCCTGCGCGTGCTTTCGAAAGACGCCTATCATGGGTGTGCTCGAGCGCGACATGGCAGTGGAAGCGTGTCTCCTGGACCTCGCTGGAGACCTCGACGCGCCACAGCGACGCCTTTGGTCTGTAGCTCTTCGTGTAGGTGGTGAGAGCGCAGAGCCGTCGCTCCAGCCACTTGCGCGCATTGGCTGCATGCTGGTGTCTGCCCCATATCTTCAGTGTTCTTTGCCTCCCGAGATTGATTGCTCATCATCGATGGTCTTTGCGAGAATGTGCGCCGTCACACGGGGTTTGCGTAAAGCCTTTTCGGCACAGCTTACTTCAGGCCGCGTTAAAGAAGAAACTTTCGCGCTGGGTGATCTTGCATGCGTAATTGCAATCGACACTTTGCGCAGTGCTCAGGCCCAAACCTTTCCGATGCTCGAGGAAATCGTCTCAGAAGTGCTTGAGACCTTTCGTGCTGTTGCTGCGGTCTTGGACGGAACGCGCACTTTGCTGGCGCTGGCGGCTGAGATCGGAGCTGATGTTCTACGCGGTGCGAGCATCGAGCAGCGTTCAAGTCTTTCAGCGTTACAGGAATCTGGTCTCTTGGTCAAGCTTTCATCGTAAGGCGCTTTCCGTATTCTTTTCTGTTCAAGACAACTGAAAAGGTGATAACGTCAAAGCATGCAGTGAGGATACGACTGAAGAGCCCTACCCCCTCCACCCTGGTTCAAGAAGGTTCTGATTATGTCTTGACCGCAGCTACCTTGATCGCAGCTTGTCATATTTGTATAATTTTCCACTTCTTCTTCTTTTTCTTTTCTTGGCGGAGAAGAGAAAAGTATCGATCGTACAAAGAGCAAGAAAAACGAGATAAAAAAAGAAAAAGACGATCTATTCTGGCAGCGACAATCAAAGAAAGTAAGCGGGGGAAGTCCGCTTGTTTGGGACGCCCCGTGCGTCCTGAGGAGCGGCCTCGACAATCTTGAACTGCTTGCCGAGATTCTCGTCGAGCTCGAGAATAGCCGCGACGTTTCCGCAGCGGTAGCAGTAGTTTGGCGCCGACCATACAGTAACGAGCGACTCGTCGAACATCCACTTGTAGCCCTCCATGACGAGCTGGTGTGCGCGGCAAATGAGGTCGATCTTGTTGGTGTGGTTGAACTTATCGACAACGTCTTTACCAAAAAGGTAGCCTGCCCCGCGCGGACTCAGGCCCCAGCCGTCAATGTCCTCTGGGTCACTCCACATGAGGTCGCACATGGCACCGTCGTGGGGCACCTCTTGTTTTCTGTCAATGATGCGAATCTGGTCGAGCGTGTTGATTGAGGGGGAGAGTCCGCCATGCACGGCGAAGATCTTGTCCTCGATGATGGCCGAGAGGCTGAGAAAGTCAAAGATCTCCGTGCAGTAGCGCCAAACGTTGACAGAGCCATACTTTCGCAGGCACTCGTCGTAAAAGCCGTACACCTGAGTGATCTGCCGCGACTCGTGGTTGCCGCGAATGAGCGTGATTCTGTCTGGATACCTGACCTTGAGAGCCAGCAGCAAGAGAAAGGTCTCCACGCTGTAAAAGCCGCGGTCCACGAAGTCGCCCATGAAAAGATAGTTGGTCGTCGGACACTCGCCGCCCACCCGAAAAATCTCCTTGACGTCGTAGTACTGGCCGTGCACGTCGCCACAGATGGTCACGGGGGCGTCGACGCGCTGGACATTGCTTTCATCAATGAGGATTTCCCTTGCCCGCGAGCAGAGGACCTTGACCTCCGACTCGGTTAGATACTCGCAGCGCTGCAGCTTTTCGATCTGGCGGTCCAGGTCCGAGTTGGACGCCATCTTGGTCGCGCTAGCCTATCTGGGCTCTCTGTCTGGCTCTCCGGCCTCCTGCTGCTGCAGCTCCCGCTGCTGCAGCTCCTGCTCCTGCTCCCGGTCGACGAGGCGCTCGCTGTTATGGCGGACGCGCCAGGCTTCGCTTCAGGCGGCGACTCTCCGCTCCCGCTCCGCTGCGCGCGGCAGCGAAGGAGGGAGAGGCGGCGAGGCGGCCGTCGAAGCGGGGGCGCGCTCCGGCACGCGCGGCGGTCGCAGCGGCGGCGGCGGCCTCGCGAGCGCGCGGTGGTCGCGTGCCTGCCGGCGTGCGTCTGCCTGCGCGGCGGATGATACTCGTCGGTCGGTCTGTCGGTCGCTCGTTCGCGATGAACGCACGCGCGCTGGCCGGCAGCGGCGGCCGGCGGAGTCGGCGGCGGCGGCGGGCGCCGCGGACGCGAGGGCGCGCGCTGCTGCGCTCGCGGTCGGCTGCGCGGGCGTGCGGGCTGCTGGCGTCGCGGAGGCCGGCGGCACGTTTCTGCGCCGAAGAGGTTTGTTTGCTCCAGGGGGCCCCTCCCCAACGATTGGCCCCCTCTCGCGCGGACGCAGGGGCAAAATCGTTCGACTCTCGCTCCGGGCAGAATGGTTTTATGAAACGCTCTCTGAGATGTTTTTTTTTAAATTAAACCTCCGCAGTGCGGTGCAGCACAAGCGTCCTTGCGCGCTCTCTTCTCCCGCGCGGAAACTCCGGCCGGCGAAAGGAGGTCAACTTGCACCAGCCAGAACGAGACCTCGAGTCGCCGCAGAGTCGAATGCGGCGCGGACACGAACGGCCCTGGCGGTCAGCCACCAGCGACCAGGCAGCCACGCAGGCAATCAGGCAATCAGCAACAGTGGCAGCTAGCTAGCCTCGGGGCACAGTCGCAGCAAACTCGCAACTCAGGAACGTCAGAAAGGAAAAGAAAATCTCGGCCACAGCCAGCAGGCGAAGGAAGGAAGAGACGGATTGTCAGCGGCCGACTGCGACTCGGACTGACAGTGAACACAAGCAAGATGCCGATGACGACGCGCATTGCGACGCAGTATGCTCGACCCGCCGTCGGCATGGGACTTGCCGGAGCGGCGATTTACGGGTACAGTCAGGTCTTCCACGCCGATATGCTGGCGTCTTCGTTGGAGCTCGCGCCAGCGGTCCTCTTCGGCGCAGCGTACTTTGTCAAGGATAAGCCATGGGGCATGCCGCTCATGATTGGGGCCGTCGGACTTGGCGCAATCGGCGTCGTGACGCACCAAGCGCTCAACAGTCTGACCCCACAAGTCCCCGCCCCCGCCACAAAAGACACCACCCAGGAGGAGAGCGCCAAGGCAACCACCACCCGGGGAATCCCGTACGACAAACTTATCTATCTGGCGCCCATCGCAGTGGCGCCCATCGCCCACAATCTGGTCACCATTGCAGGGGCGCAGAGTAATTTCGCCAAGGCGAAACCATTCTTGCTCGGTGCTGTGGCCATCACGTTTGGTGCCGTCGCGCAACGCGTGTATCTCATGGACGATGCGGGCATCGACAGCGGCCGTGCTGTTTGGGGCCAGAAGCATTGACCTAGAAATCAGATGTAGAGACACACAATCTGATCATGTAATTATTTGTCTACACCATTACTTTCTTCCATTCTCACTTTGTCACCAACATTATCGTGATGCTCAACTGCATGTTCCAAGTCTTTCTCCTTTTGTTTTTCTTTTTCTTTCTCTTCTTCTTGTCCTTCTTCTCCTTCGGCAAAGGTACTTGTTCTGGACAAAGTCTGTCTCGGTGAGTCCACGTGGCGACGTGTGGAAGCCCGCTTGAGCGAAAGAAATTGGGTCGTGAGAGCTGCATCGATTTGTTTCACCAGTTGCACTGTCGCGTCCTTTGCCTCGGGCGCTGTATCAGCAGATCCAGGCTGCTGACCAAGCTGCACCAATTGACGCCGCAGACGCTGCAAAAGCGCAGGGTCAGGAGACGCTTCAGAAAGTGCAGACTCTGCACGAGCAGTGAGCCGGGCTCGCTCAGCCGCTGCCGACTCGGGTCCGAGTTCGAAGTCGCCATGAACCTTTGAAGTCCACAGAGAGAAGGCCCGTAGCTTGGTGAGAATACGACGTTTTGTAGGATTCATGAGGGCAAGCTCTTGGTCTGCGAGCGTAGCAACTCCTGCCAAATGTGGCATGCAATTTTCCAACCGTTGGTGTGGGTACATGGACCGGTTTCGGTTCGCAGAGATCGAGGCATACAGCACTTCGAGACATTCGTGCAGCGTGTATTGAAAAATGGAGTCCTTTCTCGAGGCTTGCGCAAGCATGGCCTCGAGACGGCGGGAGTGCAAGTAGAACTCATGCACAGGGTACAGCATGGCCGGGGTAAAACGGTGTTTTACCAGCGTGGCACGTGCTGCATGGACTTCAGCCACCCAAGCTTTGGCAGTTTCGTCACGACACAGGTGCAAAGCAATACTTCGTGCCGGCGGAGACCTATAAGGATCGCGAAAAGTTTTGTCCGCATACCATGCTGTCAAAGGTGCAATGAAGAGCCCAATTCCCAATGCGCCTGCATTGAGAGCAATCAAGAGTGGCGTTTGCACCGAAACAACCGCTAACGCAGAGTGAACTCGCGCCGCCGAGAGTGACGAGAGATATGCATTAAGAAAGAAAGTCCACGCGAAGACGCAGCCTATATGGTGGGCAAGACGAGAGCGATATGTGCGACGAACCATGGTGACAACGCCTGCGCAACATGCGAGGATGCTCAGACATACGGACAGCTCAGTTTCGTACGCTGTCAGTGTCTCGCAAAAAATGACGAGCAAAATTTTCCAAGCTGCCATCCATGTGCGTGTATGGTGCGCACCACTGCGAAAGAGTGTGACTGCACGAATGTGGTCTGTGGCCCACTCTTTGCCTACGTGAAGAACCCATTCGACCTCCTTTTGAAGGTAATAGCGCTCCTGTCTTTCTTTCTGTGAGCCCAATACGAGCGTCGATGCGTGACGTTGCTGTTGCAAGAGAATCCACGCGCCAAGACCAAGACCCGGCACGCCCAAATACCAAACGCCTGCGCGTGCCGCGTCGCAGGTCATGAGTAGCGCCGGCATGACAAGAAGATCTCCCATGGCATACATTCTGCAGCGCGCCTCAAGTTTGCGTCCTAGTGGTAAGCGTGAGGCAATGAAGGCGAGCCAAAAGCAGATCATCGTTGTGACAAGAAGAATCCACTCTGACCAATAGACGATGAACTTTAAACCTGGAATCGCATTGAAGAATTGCAAGGCTGACCAGCCATCGAGACTGAAGACGAGAACCGGGCTTGAAATGCGGAGCCAAAAGGACGGCAGCTCCCATCGCTGCTGTTGACGCCACATGAGTGCAAGGATCTGTAAATGATCCATGAAGGCAAGAAAAATGGGCCAAGACAGCGGTCGCAACGAAGCGCGATGAGGCTTACGTCTGGCCTTCGCTGTGTCGATGCTGCTGGTCTCGGCATGATTGGAATTGTTGTTCGCGGCGCCAAAAAAAGGTGGTTCGAGCCATCTTTTGGCCCGAGGCTTGTCGTGCGCAACTCTCTTCGGCTGTCCTTCTTCAAGTCCTGCGATGTCCACGGTGCCGTGAACGGTGCTTGTGTCCCCGACAAGCGCGGACCGTGGCACGATTTGCGAGGTTTTTGTCGTAAGTCTGCCACCCCCCGCCGACAGCTTCCGACTCGAGCTCCCGACGGAGCGTCGCCTGCCCAGAGCGGGCCAAGACGGCCTCGGCATTGCTTTTCGCCGAGCGGCACGCACGCCAACGTCGCGCGCGCTCGCCGGACGCGCGCGAGTGAAGCGAGTACGTGTGACTGCTGTGTATTTGCTTGGTTCTGAGACCCGAGATACGAAAGAATAGGCTGTGATAGATTAACGTTCGCATCAATGCAGCGCACACCTATCCGTTGTGTCCAAGCAGAGAAACCTACTATACTATTGTTTGTAGTAATAAGAGCAACTACCTACCTACAGCCACGCGCGTGTTGCATTTGTTGACCTTGCGGCCGAAGAGAGCGAGCAGAGGCAGAGAGGCAAAGTCTGGGCTCGTGGGCGCTCGCATCTTCGCCGCTTGCCATCTGGCTGTTTCCCGGGCTCCCTGTCTATGGTCCTCAGCGTCAGCCCACGCTAGCTGCTTGACCACCCAACCACACCAACCTCCCCTTTTCCCCCTTCCCGTCTCGAGCCACGTTGGCGCGCTCCGCGATCGTCCCTTTTCTTCCGCGCTGCGCTTCGCTGCTCTGCTCTGCTCTGCTCTGCTCCGCTGCAGACTTCCGCTCTGCTGCAGACGCCCCCGCGCGAGCGGTGCGGCCTCGGGCGGCGCGGCCCCTTCCCGTCGAGTCGAGGCGAGCGTCGCGAGGAGCGTCGAAAGCCTGCAAGGCAAAGCAGCAAAGAAACGCAAAGCGAGCGAAAACAGCGGCGGCGCGCCCGAGTTTATCGAGCACATTGCAGACCCCGAGCGGCGCTTTGCACGCGCGAAACGAAGAGCGCGAGCAGCGGCTGCACAGCTGCACGGCGCTGCACAGCACACCGCGGCAGAACCGCGAGCGCCCGAGCGCGGCAGCGAGCGCGAGCGCGAGCAGAGCGCGGCGACGCGGCGCGGCGGAGGCGCGGCGAGGCGCAGCGAGTGGTGGCTCGGCGAGGTCTAGAGCTGGAGGATCGAACGAGCTCGCGGAGCATCGGCGAGGATGAGCGCGCTGCGGTCGCTGCGGTCGCTGCGCGCGACGCGCGCGACGCGGGAAGGCCTCGCGAGGACGGCCGGCGTGCTCCGCGCGCGCACGCTGACAGCGGCGGCAGCAGCCTCGGGCGAGGCCGTGCGCGGCCTCGAGGGCCGGAGTTCGAACACCGCGTGGCCTGAGGCGAGGCGGGCTTACAGCAGCAAGTACGCCGAGGCGCCGGCGCTGGGGCTGCCCGCGACGCAGCATCGCGCGGCCGCGAGCATTACCGGGGCGCGGGCGTTCTCCACGGGCGCAGGGCCTTCCGGAGGAGCCGGCAAGAAATCGAGCGAAGACGAAAAGAACGCCAAGAAGGACGCGCAAAATGGGACGACGACCATCGCCGGCGTGGTCCAGGACGCGCAGAACATGGCGTCGAACGTGAAAGACGGTGCCCAGAACATGGCATCGAACGTGAAAGATGGTGCCCAGAACATGGCATCAAACGTCAAGGATGGCGCGCAGGCGGCCATGAACACGGCCTCGGACATGCGCGATGGAGCTCAGGCTGCCATCGATCAGGTTCCGGTGAGCCGCATCAAGGCGCTGATTCGCGACTTTGGCCCCGTTGCAATCGGTGTCTACGGCGGCATCTATGTGGGCACCCTTGGTCTTCTGTATGGCCTGGTAGAGGCCGACATTGTTGGAGCCGGAGATGCGATTTCTGTTTTGAAGTCCACCGGCCTCAACCACTTTGTCGACATGGACAAGATCAACCCGCGCATGGGAAATTTTGCTGTGGCTTGGATCCTCACAAAATTTACTGAGCCACCGCGTCTTCTCTTGGCACTTGCCGTCACGCCGCGAGTCGCCCGGGCCATCGGCTGGGCTCCTCGAAAGCGGGACAAGGATGGTAATGCCGTACACTAAGTAGAGACCCGAGTCGAGTCGCGTACGTAGTAGACCAAGGCAAACGAGACACGAAAAACAAAATTCACCACCCACTAAAACACTACATTTACACAGCATAAAGCAGAGCGTGGGCGTGCGCGCCGAATGAACGAATGAATGAATGACTGGATAAAATAATAATATTTCAAAAAGGAAAGCAAAGAAGCCCATCCGGTACCAACAAATCAAGTCTCCTGGGCATTCTTGTTCAACGAATGGACAAATGTGTGCGCCATGCTCGTCTCGGTGGTGGTGCATATGGCAGATGGGTAGAAGTGAGGATGAACCGTTAGACAAGAGACAGAATCGCAGGGTTTTCTGGCGACGAAACGTTTTTGGCGGCTGTTGCGCTCGACTGGCCATCGTCTGCAGAAATGGCTTCGTCGCTTTCTTGGGGGCGGATTCCGCTCCGAGTGTTTGCATAAAAGGTCTCAACGTCCGACTTGCCGCCATCCTCGGAAATGTTCAAGGACGGGTTGCGGCCACGGCGGATTTCCTTGGCCACTGCGCTCTCGTGTTTACGTTCACGCATGACCCGGTTCCCACAGACCCCAACGAAAAGGCCGAGCGCAGCCGCCGCAAAACAGAGAGCGGCGGTGAGCAGCAGGCGTACTCGTGGATCGACGCCAACGTCCGTGAGGTTCTGGTCGGCCAGATGCTGCTCATCGAGGGCTGCCAAGACAAGCTGGACGCCGACGAAGAGAGATGCCGCAACGCTGGTCGTTTCGAAGAGCGCAAAGATGAGCATCGCCGCGCGGTTGGGCGTCATCATGCGCGAGGCCGCCAGGATGAGGATGCCGAGGCTCGCCACGGAGGCCGCTAGCGCCGCGAGCGCTATGGCCTGCACCGTGGTCGGCCCCCAGCCCGGCCCGTCGACGCCGTCGCCGCGCGTGATGATGAGGCCTACGCCGGCCGCCGCGAGGCCGGCCTGCAGCATGCCCAGCGCCGCCGTCGCGCACGCCGCGTTGCACCTGCGCGCGGCCCTCCGCATCCTCGCGCCTCGCTCGCTCGCTGCCGCCCTCGCGCCCTCGCTCCCTCCCTCGCTCGCGCGGCGCGGGCGAGCGGGTTTGCCGCGCAGCCTCTCCTCGCTTCCCTCTCCTCTCCTCGTCGCAGTTGTGATTCTCACTTCCACGAATGGCCGCCATCGTCGAAGAGACTTTCTCTCCTCGTCGCGTGTGCTTTGCGTGTGCGTTGCGTGTGCTTTGCGTCTGCTTTGCGTCTGCTTTGCGATCCTCGTCAGGTCTCCTCCGCGGCCTCTCCGCGACGCCTCCGCGCGAGACCTCGGCGGCGCGGGGAGGAGAAAAGGCCGCGGGCGGGGCGGGAATGGAGAGCGTGAGGTGCGATGCGATGCCATGCACGCCATGCCACGCCATGCCGTGCGACCGGTGCTCGTCGGCGCGTCACAGCGGGGCGACGTGGAGGACGAGCAGCCTGCGAGGCCCGCGCAAGAGGAGACTCTGCTCGCGCCGGCGGCGGCGACCGCGGCGGGAGACGGGGCGGTCGCGCGTCCGAGAAGCTGGGTCGTCGAAGATCTCGTGGACCGCGGCCAGCTGACTTGGCGCGGCGGGGAGGCCTGCGAGCAGCAGCAGCTGCAGCAGCAGCGAGGCGAGGCTGCCTCGCAGAGTCGGGCAGGTGGAGAGAGACGCAGAGAGCCAAAGACGATTCCTTGGCGACGAGGCGAGAGCGAGAGCGAGAGCGAGAGCGAGAGCGAGATGGCGTCCCGCGAGGAGGGCGATGGGCAGCCCGCGCGGACAGCCGCTGGCCAGGAGGACCTTGCGTCGAGCGAGACCCGTCTCGGCGCAGGGCGAGCCGGCGGAAGCCACTTTGGAGATCTCATGGGCGCCGGCCTCCTGCCCTTGGACGGCGGCGACGCTGACGCCAACCTTGACGCGCACGACGCAGACGAGGTCGCCAAGAAGATAGAGCACGCAGACCTTGATGCGACAGCGGATGCACGCGCAACGCCGGCCACAGAACCTCGATACAAGGGCCTGAACCGCGCGTGCGCGTCGCAGAGATTTGGGGCAGGGTCGCCTTTCTTGCCTGCTCGCGTGGGCAAAGACCTCTCGCCCCTGGAGCGCATCCTCGCAACAGCCAACGGGAATCTGCAGCGCATCGTGAGTAGTTGGTGCAACCGCAGCGTGCGTGTCCAAGTCGTCCGTAACGAAATTAATGAGGCCGCGTCCACGGACACCAAGGTGGTCTACGACCGGTGCGTGGAGCTCTGGTGCGAGGACAGCAAGTTTGGCATGGCAGATAGCATTGTCACGATCGAGAGCCCAAAGCTAATGGAAGCCGTGAGCTCAGGTCGCGTTGGCATCGGACAGCTGTTTCGTCAGTTTGACATGCTTCCTGCCTTTGAGCTCTTGTCTGTCGTTGCGCACGACAACAACGAGATCGATCGCGTCTATCGCTTGTCTGCTGTGGGAATTATGTGCGAGATCCACGAGCTCCTCGACGCAAGCATGCTGCCCTCCCCGCCAGTGCCTACGTCCGTCGATGTCGGGGCCGTCAACGCCGCCTCTTCGAAGGCGGCAAATCCAGGAGCCTCTGATCCGGCTTCGGCAGGGCAACAGGATTCCTCCAATGTACCAAATCACTATGGAGATCTCATGGCTGGCACGGCCACTTCAGTAAATATTCACGACGGTCAATTTCGGCCTTTTGAGCGAGTGCTTCTCACAGCAAATGGCAATGTACAGCGGCTTCTCTCGAGCTTTTTGGACGAGCCCATTCGCGTGCACGTCATGGAGACCGGTGCGCCGGTCGCTGCGCCCGAGGAAGGCTTTATTGCGAGTTTTAATCGTCACGCGCAACTTCGCAGCGGCCGAGGAGACCTTTTGTGTGATGCAAAAAGTCTTGTGCGG
This sequence comes from Aurantiochytrium sp. KH105, assembly GCA_003116975.1. Lineage (NCBI taxonomy): Eukaryota > Bigyra > Thraustochytrida > Thraustochytriidae > Aurantiochytrium > Aurantiochytrium sp. KH105. The sequence continues at coordinate 196,768 of BGKB01000001.1, forward strand.
GTTCGCTCTCAGGAGCTCGCAGCCAAGGTCGAATCGGGTTTGCGCGACATTGGTGCTGTCTTCGGTACATCGGGGTCCGAAGACGCACAAATGCCGCACTTTGAGCTCGTTGCCACGCAGCGCCTCGATGGCAGCGAGGGCTACTCGTTGAGCCGCACGTACGAGCTTAGTACGGCCGACGCAAGCGTGATCGTGGTGGAGCAATTCCAGGAAAGCCTTTTCGAGAACGACAAATTCATGTAGATGAGACTGAGAACCGTCGACCATTTTGATATCATTGACAAAAAAACAAAATATGACTTTCTTGATCTTCTTCCTGTAGATTGAGCTAAGAACCGTCGCTTGTTTTGACTTGACATCCAGGCCATTGATGATTTTTCTTGAGTTTCTTCTTTTATCCGCGACACGTTTCGTTGTTTTGAGACATAAAATGGAAGCGTCCTCGAGGTGTGAAACGAAGAATGAAAAGAAGAACAACAATGATATTCAATTTGATAAAAGGATGAGAAAAGGAGCTGGGCCGAGTAACAGTTTTCTTTTCGCCTAGACAAAGATCTTGTTTGCTCAGCTCCCAGCTATATTCAACGGCAAAGAAGAACTGTGATTGCCGCAGGTGCGTGAGCATTGCTGCATGTCTGCGAGCGTGAACGTGTGTATGTATAATGTGAGTGTGTGTGCGCGCGCGTCACCGCACAAGCGGGACAAAGCGGGACAAAGCGAAATAAAGCGGGAAAGGTACACAAACTGTGCACGCCGGAAGACGCCAATTTGACAGACCTTTTATGGAAATCGTGACGAACCGTCTTCCCCAGAAGAACGACGAAAACTCGAGAAGATACCGCCGCCATGTCGGGTGCCAGTCCTGGTGCCAGCGCCAGTTCCGGAAGCGCTGCTGGCTCCAGTGCCATTGCCACGGCTCCTATTCCTTCGAGAGGGTCCGCGACCCATTCTTGACAAACTGCGACGTCTGAGAGAGAAATGAGGAAGGGATACTCTGCGTCGACCTGAATCGTCGCCCCTTCGCTGCTGTCGAGAAGAGCTTGTGCTAGCCGTCGAGTCATCCTCCTCGTCGTCCGCCGTGGGCAGCTCGTGGCGGCAGGTTGGACACGTGTTATTGGCTTCCAGCCACGGTTTAATACATGCATCGTGAAAACGGTGTTTGCACGGAAGCTCGACGTATTCAGAACCCATTTCGAAGTCTTCCTGGCAAACGACGCACTCGCCTTCGCCCGTCTCGAGGTCTTCGGGCGTTAACCTTTTGCGCGGCATGGCATCGATTGCAGACTTGGCCGTCGGCGTGGGGCCACCAGCGCCACCAGCGTTGAATAGATTTTGCAAAAGTGCCTCAAACTGACTTTCGCCGTTGGCGTAGTCGCCTGCGTTTCCCATGCCTCCGAAAAGTTGCGCGAAAAGGGGAGGAGGAGGGCGTTGTTGGCGGGCCGGCATGCCACGACGAACCGGAGGCGTCGCGGATTCGCGCTCCTCCGCAATGCTTTCGAACAAGCTTCTAAAGACACCCTGCAAAAAGACGTCTGCAGGCGAGGCTTCGAGTTCTCGTGGCTGGCCAAGGCGGCGATAGCGACGATTTACGTGGTCCTCGTTCCCCATCTCAACATCGGCGTCCTCATCCTCGTCCATGTCATCGCCATCCGAAGCATCATCCTCTCCGTCCAGCTCGTCGCCAAAAATTCTGCGCAGACCCTGCGCGCGAGGGCCTAGCTCCTCCACGAAGGCGCCATTGCAGTTCTGGCACGCGACCTCGCCCGAGCTCTCGTCGCGAGATACATCGACGACCAGCATGCACTGGTGGCAGAAATACGAGGGCGACCTCTGCACGATGCCAAATCGGTGGCTCATCGTCGTTGTGCGCGTCGTCGCGACGCCGAGCCTCGCTTCGTCCTGACTCCCTCTTGGCTGCACGCCTTTCCCGCGTCGCGCGAAAGAGGTATCGGAGTCCGAACCTATGCCACTCTCGCTCGGTCCTCGACTATACAACTAGGATAGCCTACAACGAGACGATTGAAGAGGGTCTTGGAGAAAAAGAGGAAGAAGGAAAAGAAAGAAAGAAAGAAAGGCCTGCGTCCCAGCGAGGGCGCGTCCTCCCCGCCTCAGACGCGCGGACTCTGCGGCCCCCGCGTCTCCCCTCCCGCTCACCCGCTCCCCCCCCCCCCCCCCCCGACACACGCGCCCGCGCGCAGCGTGTGCGCGTCCGGCCCGGCGTCTGTCTGCGCAGTCGATGTCTTTGGCCTTTTCGCTTTTGCTGCTTCGCTGCTGCTGCTTGGGCCCCTAAAAGCGTTCTCTTCGTTCCCTTTTCTTCTCGCCCGTTCTCCGCACAGCGGTGCACTCGCGCTGGCACGCGCTGGGCTCGGGCGAGCCGCCTTCGCCGCCTTCGCCGCCTTCCGAGGGCCGCGGCGTGACGTTTGGAGTTTGGCCTTTCGAGTTGGGCAGCAGGACGGGTTGGACGTGGAGGACTTGATTGTCTGCGACAAGGTGACTGATAGTCGGCGTGGAGAGCGGTGCGATGGAGAACTCGCTGGATTTCTGGACATTCCACTTCATCAATCAGGCTGAGGCCCTATCATAGTATAACACAGAAGATTGGCCAGAGTCCCTCCGTCATGATGGTTGATGCCGTATCATCCACGCTGTCAAAAAAGTAGGTCCTTCCCCGGACTTCTCTCTCTCTCTCTCTCTCTCTCTCTTTGTGAAGACGTGAAAAGCAGCCCGAGACTTTCAGCGGCCAAAAGGTACTTGCCTGGCTCACATGCAAACTTCGATGTTCGTCAAAAAAGAAAAAGTATAATTGTTTTTTTCTTTTGCATTGTTTTCTTTGGAATGAACATGCAGCGAGCTGTGACAGGTCGGCGGCAAGATAGATTGGGCAGTGCTGCAACGTAACACGAACAGGTGCCAGAGGGCCGACGTGTGCCGGCGTGCGAGAGACCAAGGTCGCGCCAGGACTTGTCTCAAAACGCGATTTGACTTTGCGCGAGCGAGCTGGCGAGAGATCAAACCTGAGCCCCAGAGCACGAACAAGCGAGAAAGTTGCACACACAAAATGTGGGCAGCCTTTTGGGTGTCATTGGTCGCCGTCCTGGCTATTACGGCAGAGCTGCTCACGCATAATCACCGTCAAGGTATCTCCGAAAAGATTCTGGATGGACGGTTTATGTGGAGTCCAGAAGAAGGCATCCAAGCCATCAAGAGCTTTACGGCCCAGGAGCGCCAAGCCTATCAAGACAGCTTCACAGGCATGTATCTGGGCGGCGACTTGACGCTCCCTTTTGCGTATGCACTGAGCATGGCTCTCTTTCTGAAAGAGAAACGATCGAATCTTTGGCTTGTCCCTATCCTTGCAGGCATGGTAGATCTTGTCGAGAACTTTAGCGTCATGTACATTTTGCGCAACGTGCATGGAGGTCTGAGCACCAGTGACCCCTTTCTTCGCGTTGCTGGCACCGTGGCAACGCCTCTTAAGTGGATTGGCGTTGTCAGTGGCTTGCTTCTGTGCGTCGCCGCGGGCTTTGGATACGGAACAGCTCCCGCGAAATCGAGAAAGACTAAATCGATTTGATACTATACCCACTTTGGCAACTTCGTACTCCCTCTTTCTTTGACACATTCCAGTCCAAACTGGAAAAAGATTTATCATTTTATTTTAGTAAAATGCAACGTAATCGAGAGATTCATGATATGCTTTAAAAAGCTTCCTAATCGGCATAGATGTCGTCAATGTCATCCAGATCCTCATCCTCACCATTGTCTTCAATGTTATTGCTCGCGCTGTTTCCGCTTGACGCATTGCCTGCGCCCGAGGTGCCGGACGATGGGGCAGCTGAAGACGTGGTGAACGGCGGCGGAGCAGCAGCAGCATTGCTAGGAGCACTGTTGAAAGGAAAAGGCTGCTGTCGTGCCTGACCAACGGCGCCTGAGAGCGAGGACATGACAGAGGGATCAGACATCATGCTCATCATTGTCTCCATGAGCCTCGGGTTTGACGCCATGGCCATCATCGGGTCTTGTCCCGAGGACATGGCCTGCGTAATGGAAGTCATGAGCTCCGGATCCTGCATGAGACGCTGCATCATATTCATGGACAGGCTCTGCATCTGAGGGTTATTCTGGAATTGCTGAAGCATCTCAGGACTCATTCCGGGAAGCCCGCCCGCTCCGAAACCTCCTCCTGGCATGTTCATTTCGCCAAACATGGACGCAAAGTTGTTACCCGGAGCGGCAAAGCCTGCAAAGGGGTTGCCAGCACCAGATCCCGCAAAGCCGAACGGATCCGCACCAGAGGGTCCTGCGCCTGCAGCAGAGGGGGCCGCAGAGGGCATGCCGCCCATGCCTGAAGAAGAAGGGAACGACGAGGCCGGCGCAAGCCTGTCAATGGTCCCGCGCAGCTCTTCCTCGCGCGCTTTCATCACTTCCACGGATTCCTCGCTCCGCAACACAAGGTAAGGCTCTCCATTCCTCTCTGCGTGGTCAAAGCCCAATGCCTTCATGCAGTCGAGTCCGCCAGCACAAGCTGCGATCTTACTCGAGAACTTTGCATTGCCCTGCCGGATTGAGCGAAACTTTACATCTTCTGGGTGCTTGATCACGTTTCTAACATACAGCAGCATCACCTGGACAGCATCTTTGGCGTTGGTACGGCCGTTCTTGCGTTCGAGATCCTGCAAAGCGGATCGAAGCGCGGCGACGCCGGGCGCTGCAGGGCTGTCGCTCGTGCGATTTGCTACCGAAGGCGCTGGCGAGGGCGCGGCCGAAGGCTTGTTCGCAGATGATGCCTTGCCCGACACCGCTACATGTACAGTGAGGCCGTCCTCGGTAATTCCGTACGAGGCAAGGGTGTGCTTGTCAAGAATGATCTTGCCGCGGAAAATAATGCGCAGTGACTCTGGTGCCGCCTCGAGCTCACGAGCAACTTTGCGACGCAAGTGCTGCGCGGAAGCCTTGGCGCTGACGCTCAGCTCGATGACCGCGCCGGTCGTACGTTTTGCGCGCAGAGAAATGCTCGAATCACCCTCGGGTTCGGGGTCTTCAGCGTCCGCCTTGTCAAGCGCCGCCATCAGCTCGGCCTTGTTGACTTCGGCAGAGTTGCCGCCGCCTGTGGATTGACCGCCAGAAGAGTTGTTGTTGCTGTTGTTCGCGCCTGTGCCGTCGACGGACATGGACATGCGCAGCGCATCGGCCAGCTGCGCGTCTTCCGCAGCCGCCATAAGGCGCGTTACGACCCCCTCGAGCTTGTTCGGGTCTGCACCGGAGAAGCGCTCCTTTTCGACATTTTGCAAGTGAAAGGAAAACGTGGGAAAGGCACGGATTTGGTACCTCATGGCCAGCATGGCAGACTTGTTCAAAGGCGCCTCTGTATCGACCGAGACGAAAACGACCGCAGTGTACCGCGCGGCAAGTTCTTCGTAGAAAGGGGCAATTCGTCGGCATGGGCCGCACCACGGCGCGAACCAGTCCACGACAACGAGACGCGATTGGGCATTTTGCAAGACCTGCTCAAGCTGGGCGCCCTGAACATGCGAGACTTTTCCGGGGGTCCACAGGCCGTCCATCTTGCTCGTGCGTCCACGAGCTCAGAGCAAAGCTTGCTTGCTTGCTTGCTTGCTTGCTTGCTGGGGCCGTGCGTCCCGAGACGATATGTTCTGGACTGCGCCGATCCGATCCCGAGCCGAGCCGAGAGATAGATTAGTTGACTGAGTGACGTTGCGGCTCAGCCGGTCCGCACGCGCGCGAGAACGTGAGAGCGCACGGGCGAGAGAGGATCGACTCCGTCGCACGAGGCCAAACAAGAACAGGCGAGAGATGCCTCCCGGCCGGTCTTCTCCGCGATTCCTTTTTCCTGACGCGCGCTTGGCGTGTCTTGGTGTCTCTCTCTCCCTATCTCTCTTGCCAAGTCAAGAAGATTTTGTTCATTTGTGAGAGAGTGAAGAAGAATGGGAATAGTCGGTGGCCAGACTGGAGCCCGCCGTCGTGTCGAAATCGTCAAGTCATCCCGTTTCGACTATGTGCCGTAGGCACATGCGCTTCGCGTTGAGTGCGCAGAGCTCGTCATGAAAATAGCATCATCATGATGCTATGAGAAAGTCGCTTTACATTCGTGAGTGCAAGAGAATGATTGTTTTTTGGGCGGCTCGACGGACGTCACCTATCGAACATGCAGGGGATAAAAGGCCAGCATCATTTTTCCTCAAAGAGAGACGGTCCGGCGGCTGACGAGTGGGAGGGAACCCTCATGTCGGAAGTCGTTGATGCAGTGAGTTGGCTGCTGACTGGGCTCAGTCTCTGATAGTAGGTTTATATGGGAAAGTTGTTGCCACAACGGATCTCCTCCAAGAATCCATTTTCCAAGCTTCAACCTTAAAGAAGCAAGGTGGGGGAGAACTGAAAAAGGATGCGGGTCTTTGGACCCTGTGATTAAATGGACACGATCGAAAAGCCAGACACCAGAATTCTTCATTGGTCCATTGATTGATTGATATGATAATTGGCTGGCTAGCTAGTAAGTAAACAAGTAAACAAGTAAGCAAGCGAGCAAGCAGCCTGCATCAACAACCTTCCAGACAAACGAGGAACCCTCGATCAAGCGCGCGTGACCAACAATTTGGCTTCGAAAGAGAGCGTACCAGACGCGGACAGAGACTAGACCGTCAACGTCTTGCTTGCTCATCTGGCAATGACGCAGACAACGGAGCTCGCACGACATGACAATGCCACCGCCAAGGAAAAGTCTATTCACAGAGAGGGTTACCTGGTCAAGGCACCCATGTCAAAAGGACGGTCGAGCCTGCGCTCCAACGCCGGCCTTCAAGGCGTCCTCCTTGGCGGCTTGGCACAACACAAAAAATCGCACAAGCGATACTTTGTCCTTGAAGGCTCGATGTTGACCTACTATGAGCGTCAAGGAGAGACGAAAGCAAAGGGTGCTCTTCAGCTCGGACCGAACGCAATCATCGAGACCATTGCTGACGAGCAAGGTCTCGTCATTGTGCCTTTCCCTGGCAGCAAAAAGGAACTCTTTCTCACATCTGATGATACCGAGGAACTTCTTGCTTGGCAAACGAGCATTCGCGAGGCATGCACAAAAGCAAGCGACTCCATCATTGACGAGCACGAGCACGACATTGAGCAAAAGGAAGACGAGGACGATGAGGACGACTTGGATGCCGACAATGAAGGACACGATGGAGTGCACATCAAAGAGGAGGGTGAGGAGGGGGATATCTCGGAGAGTAAAAGGGGTCGCTCTGCGTCCGAGCAAAAAACAGTCGCCGCGTGGAAAGAAGAGTGGGCGCGGCGCGTGACGCCCCACACACGGCTTCCCTCGGTCAAGTACAACATTGTCAAGGAAGGTGAACTTGAAATCAAGTCTCGAAGTACATTTGGGGGCTGGGTTCGGCGATATTTCGTCTTGACCAAGGACCTGTTCTACTACGAGTCTATCAAGGCTTTCGAGGCTGGCAAGAGCGCCTGTACACAAATATCGCTCGAGGCCAGGGTCTGTCGTGCCGAGGAGCAAGGGACGCGTGAATTCACGCTCTACGTCATCGGCGCAACTTACACATTCCGGTGCGATACTGATGAGGATACCCTCGATTGGGTGACCAAGCTTGCTCACCTCGCTAAGTATCTTCGTAGGCATGTTGTCAAACCTCGACGTGCAAGTGTGGTCGATCGTGCAAACAAAAAGGTGCCTGAGTTCCTCGCGGAAGTACGCTATGGCCGACGCGCGGATAGTCTTCCGTGTCCTTCAGAAGGAGAGCTTTCAAGCATGCAAGTGGGTCAAGAAACGACAAAAGAAGAAGATGATACACCTCCACCGCTCGAAATGTCCGATGCGCCTGTGCCTCGCCGCCCGCCACCTGTTCCAAAACGTAAAGAATCGAATGAAGCAGCCTCACCAGCACCGAAAGTCCGCATGCCTCCGCCTGTACCTCGGCGACCGCGCAGTAACTCCACCGCATCGAGCAGGAGATCCAGCATTTTGAGCAGGAGCCCCAGCACTTTGAGTACAGAGACTTCGTCCGACGACCAGCATGTCTCCAGGACAGAAAAAGTCTCCACCCCACAAGCAAGTTCTCCTACGGAGGACCGATTTGCAAAGCTTCGGGCTCTTCGCGTGAAGCGCGAGCAGGCCCAGCAGGGAGTCGAATAGAACTTGAGTCAAAGATGATGACTCTACTCACGTTCGCGCACGGGCGCAAGTTCGGGACATAAACCAGATTGAATGAAATTATTTTGGAAACAAGACGACAAACGCAAAACTCTGGTCGTGCAAATCGTTGTTCGGATATAGAGCCCAACCAAACAGTCAGCTAGCCAGGCAGGCAGCCGGCCGACCAGCGAGCGAAATGTAGAAGCGTGTGGCAATTAGGGGGAAAATAGTTACTAGCCATCTAGCCGCTGTATCCCGCAAGTTTATTTGTTCTTGTAGCGGTCCTTCTTTCGGCGCTTCCGAAGCTTGTGCTTGGTCATCTTCTTGCGGCGCTTCTTGAGGACGCTAGACATTTGAAAGTCGCCAACCCACTCTGGCGCAGCAGTCATCTCTGCCTCTGACGCAACAAGTGGCGCCTCGACGGCGCCGAGAAGCGGCTGCATCACGCGGAGCACGGCCGCGAGCTCGCTCGCCTCGAGGACAGCTCCCCGCTGGCCCGGTGCCGCCGCGAGGCCCTCGCGCGTCGCCGCCGTCCAGCGCGCAGCAGGGCGCTCGGCCTGCGCCAGAGACGCCATGCCACGCGCCGCCATGGGCGCCGCCGCTATCCTTGAGGGGCCTGCGCAGACCGCCGCC